>JAHWXV010126224.1:0-12495 GCA_024586415.1 Phrixothrix hirtus | reverse complement strand
ATTTGATGTCTTTATTGAACTGCTCAATTACATCATCGGTGAACATGGTTAGGAAACGATTAGGTAGAAATATAACATTCTCGAGCAATTCTAATATAACCTTGCGACCAAATCTAGTTGAAACGCCTTTAACGCTAAATATTTCATATCTATAATTAAGAGTTAAATCTTTAATCTTGATTACATTTTCAATGAGTTTGATTTGTTAAACGCTTCAAAAACAAAGTCCATATTGCCTTAATTATTTTAGCTCTTTTAAATAAATTTAAACAAACAAACGCAATTTATCTCACCTTTTGTTTAATTTGATATCTTATAGCTAATTATAAAATTTCTACAGATATGTTATTGTTATTGAATCTGTGTACAGAGAATTGACGTTAATAATTATAAATTTACGAATTTATTTAGATAACAGCGCACACACACGCGCACGTCAAACAAGTCACAGAGTTTAAATAATTAATTAATATACTTGGTAGAGCATTTGTATATCAAACACCCCTTTTTATATCGCTAAATCGTGACTACTTGGGCACCGCCGAATCTCAGTAGCCAATTAAAATAACCCTTTTATTTGACACATAACTACGATTTCATGTGGTAATAAGCTTAAACTAATATTGATTGATAAGGCTATCTTTACCTGTCTATATATTTATAATTTAGACCAATCATATATATTTATTCCCCGTTCTAGTAACTAACCGCTTTTGTAGATGACTATTATTTATTACACCTTTAACATTATATATTACATAACACCTGTGTAACCAAATACTTATTTCGAACAATATTTTCACGAGGGAATGATATTTTTATTGCTAAACTAAGCTCCCTAGGCAATTAATTTATAGCTATATTTTCTCTTAAATTCAGTTTCCCACACACAAGCGATATTTTTATTTATTAACACTCTAAAAATTAATCCATATGTATCACGTTTTCTAACGGATATTATAATATCCTAAATATACAAAATATGCTTTTTTTAAACGTTAGAGATAGTTTCAAATCATTTGACGGATATTTTACATACTAGTTAATATTTTAAAAAACTTTAATAATTAATAAAAGCATGCGTACACAAATTACCGTAAACAGTTAATATTTAAAACTCGAATAATCAATAAAGCATGCATAAATGCACTTATACTAGATATTTGTAATTAATTTATATTTGAATAAAAGGCACTTAAATTATTCATGTAAAAAATGTCGATAAATCTAATCTTTACACATCGAAAACAGTTATTAGATATATAAATATTTTTAGTTAAAATAACTTTAAGCGATCTATCAATTAGGTTGTTCATATAATGCATTCCTTTTAAAATTTATGTTTTCCTGAAAGCAATATTATATTCAGTTTCACAAAAAAAACGTCGGCTCTTTGAGAGGTAGAATGACCCATCGATCCTTATTTTAAAAACCATGTGTTTCGCACATAATAGTTCCCCTTTTACAAAGGTTTCTGTCTAGCATTATATTATTTCTACTTGTACATATTATAGTTTAAATTCGAATTTTGATGAATTAGCACCAATCTACTTTAATATATTTATATCTACCTATATGTTAAGTATATTTGCATTTATAATTATCTTTCGTTAAATGACCTATGTATGCACGTAAATCGGCAATTGCTTATGTTTTATTTATTTATTTATCGGTTAAAAGATGCGCAATTTAAATATTCGTTGTTATGTGAAATAATGCGAAAAAGTACTAATTCATCTCATATTAAATTCTGTGCATGTGCATAACTTGTTATATAAATTTGATAATATTTAAAATTAACCCCTTAATTCTTAATATAACTAAAAATGCATTTTGCTCGTTTGTTCATTCGGTTTTGCGTTAAATATTTATCATTTAAATATATGCAATTTGCTTTAAAATTTCGACTACTTTAAATATATGTTGTTATGTAAAATAAAACGAAAAAGTGCTAAATTCATTTTATATTGAATTTTGTGCGTGTACATAACTTGGTATATAAATTTTGAGTCTATTCTAATTACGCCTTTAATTACCTTAATATAACTAAAAACACATTTATTCGTTCGGTTTTTATATTAAATAATCATCACTAAAAAGACGCGCAACTTGCAGTTAAAATTTCTACAGTACAAATTCGCTGATATTTTAAAAAGTAAAACTTTAATAAATTTAACCCTTTAATACTTAATATAATTAAAAATACATTTTTGCTCGTTCATTCATTCGGTTAATAAGAATATATGCAACTTGCTTTTAAAATTTCGATTACTTTAAATATTTGTCGTTGTTGTTATGTAAAATAAAGCGAAAAAGTACTAAATTCATCTTATATTAAATTTTTGCGTGCACATAACTTGTAAGCCTTTTAAATGAAATTAACTATAAACACCATTTTTAAAAAAATCGTTTGTTAGTTTAAAAGAATAAAAGTGCGCGCACTAGCTAGCGTATTTAAACGGAAAAAAATGATTGCTAATGCGCGCCCCGCACCCCCCGCCCAGTTTACATAAGTACTTTGCCGCCTTTTAACATTCAATTGTCAGCACGCGAGCCATTTTATAATGCATATCGGCACGCCATTTTGTTCTTCTTCTTATTCTTACTCTTATTCTTACCCTTCTCTCTTTCTAACTTTATTTTTTAATACATAGCGGTGCACCATTTTGTTCTTACTTACTAACAAGACACGCATCTTTATTATCACTTACTGGCGGCCATTTGTACTCATTTATATTTCTAATACATATCGGCGCGCTATTTTCTTCTTACTTCATATTTTAAATACATTTCGGCGCGCTATTTTGTTCTTACTAACAAGACACGCCACTTTATTACTTACTGGCAGCCATCTTTCATTCAAGCACGCCCCTTTTACTTACTATATTCCATCCTTGTGGCTCTATAGCTCACCCCGCTCTTCGAGCACACTCTAACCAACTCTCGAACTCTCGGAAAAACTACTTCTTTACAGACCAGCCCACACGCTTATTTACACTTGGAGACACGCCCCTTACCATAGTCCTATTTCATCCTTCTCGCATTCGCCGTAAACACACTCCTACATCTCACTCTTGGAAAACTCTGACGGGGGTACAACACTGCTCTCCACCAATTACCTCACCCACCCCCCGCCTCACCCTTCACCAACAACCTATCCGGAACGTCACTTGGTATACTACTGATGCATAATATTAGATTATTTGCATATTTCTAGCTAAAATATTAGCAATGTGAAAATTTTGGAACAACCATATCTAACTGATTTAAGATTTTATGACCACAGCTTCATTCCCTTGGGGTACCAACTATTGCACGTAGATGAAGGTTAAACACGACTGAAACCTGGAAAGGTTTATAGATATATGATCTCGAATATCTACCCGAAAGCTTTCGATCTTTTTAAGCGCTAATTCTACATCTTCCTAGAAAATTGAAAAATATATTGCCAATTCCATTAAGTACGGCTTTTTAATGCTCTGGATAGGATATCAGCAAGGTATTCTGCTAACCTCTATATATGCGTATCAATTAGTGCAAGAATAGATCTTAATAAAACGTTGTCTTTGTGCAGATGAGAGACACCAATTATAGTTTTGTGGGTATGCTGCTACATGTCCGTATATATTGGCTTGGATTTTACCGATAAGCTTAGTTTGTTTTAGGTTTATAATAAGAAGATCGCTATAGTCAATTTGAAATATTTGGATCGGATTACATTGAATTGTTTAATGAATAGTACGATCATAAAGGTGCTCCTGGAATCTAGGTTGTTCGGCATCCATATCCAAAATCACAATCGTTTTCCTCTCGTCGATTCTAAGTGTAGGAATATTGGGGTTGGTCTTTACAAATATTTTTGTTGCCCTGCTAGTTGATCGATAACCTCTTAATTATTATAATAGTTACTCGTTATGAAACTAGTAAATTCAAAAGTAAGGTTTTGTTGTCATATATGGAGGGATTTTTAAAAATAAATGTGTGTGTTAAACATTATTGACTTATACTGTCATTTTGGAGGTATTTGACCAAATATAATTTTAATCCCAACATTAGGGATCAATTTCACGTTTTAAACGGTTTTAGTTGCCTGTTAAAGAAATGCTTTCCTATTATTTTTGCTTACTGTAGATACGAACAGAGCTTCATGGAAATCGGAAATTATCACTTTGAGTGTTTTCCTTGTAAGCGCTACTATTTTATAAAAGTAGACTGCATTCTTGCCAGTTTGGTTTGAAATGAAATCTGCTTGATATTAAAATCAATAACTTTACAAGTTATAAGGTAAGTAAACTTATTATTAAACCAAAAAAAAAACTTGTTTTATAACGTTCGACTTTACATTAACCAAATTAACCGATATAGCTTATATCACGGTTAAAACTGAATAAATAATTTTATATAATTTTAAAATGCTAAATAATTCATAAATTAATCAAAGCTTACGAATTTGTATCTAGGATTTTTTCCCTTATTTCCGAGGTGAATGAATGCATGTAAATTGTTTAGGAATCTAAATATTCCTAAATACTGTCAAATGCGTATGGGAAATGTACATTTCCAGTAGATTTGAGTGAACCACTAATACAGTGAATTCAAATTATTTCGAAAGCCCTATTAGGATTCCGTATGTAACTTAATCTAAAACCGAAAGTTTGTAATAAATTAATAAAATTAGTTACCTAAACTTAAAAGGGTCCTTTTATCGCCTTTTGATTTTTCTAGAAAATCTATGTATACCTGTTTGCAGCGTTCCGCTTACTATTTCAACATTTGCTGCAATTTTACTTCATTCCAATGTAAGTTCCAGCTCATTTGTCAAATAAACTAATTAGAAAATAATTAAAAGAAAAATGCCCAGCGTTCCAAATTTAGACCACCTAATATAATATGTATTTAAAACAGGGTTTAGCCTTAAATGAACTATGAAAGGTCGTTTGAAATATAATTAGATTTTAATTTTAGTCATACATACATATAAGTATGTACGAGGGCGGCCAGAATGATTTTCCTATCACTGTAATATTTTTAATTACTTTAAATATATGTAGATAAAATCTGTTGTGTTTACATTATATGCAGACACTACAGTTCCAATTTAATGGATATCGAAATGGAAAAGTGTAAGGCCATCGATTTAAACAGCGGAAAAGGCTCTTCTAACTGAAATTTACTCACGATAAAGATATATTGTGATGATCACTGCATTAACATTAGTACAGTAAAACACTGACTATGGCAGTTCGAACATGGAGAATATGGTACGTAAATTTGAGTGACAAACCACGAAGTGGAAGGTCTGTGACTGCAAATGATTAGCTTAATCAATATCGTGTTAATACGCTGATCTATAGAAGTTGTATCAAATAAAAAGTAGTCGTTGTTAAAGTACAAATTTTTAAGGTTAAATCCACAAGTATAGGCGATAAAACTTAGATCTATCGTTATATCCACGAGAACAAAACGCCGACCATGGAATAGCGACGTCAGAGATTAGCTCGACTTAAAATATTTAAAAATTAAGTGTTATCTGGGAAAGTCATATTAACGGATTTTGTAATTATGAACGAGTTTTTGTAGACCGTAATGGTTACTGCAAAGTACATTGTATTTCAAATTTATTGTTTCATTTTCCTCAAACGTTTTTTAGTGTAGCGTACAGAATTGCTAATTATTTGAATCATTGCACTGTGTCATTTAAAAGATTTTTTTATGAGCAAAATTGACTTTTTATAAACAAGCAGAATCGCTATAATTCTTGTAAGCACAATATGCAATATGTCAGGATCAAGTGGTACATGTAACAGTAACAAAGCGGTAGATGGAAAACAGTGATCATAGAAAATAAGACAAATATATGTTTTAAAATTTTAATATAGGAAGTAAGTTGAATTTTGACGGAGGTATACGAAGAACCTAAAGTAAATCGATTTGGTTTTAATAAAATGATAATAAAGTGCAAGCGTAAACAATGCTTGGTAGAATTTTGCAAAACATAATTGCATCACGTTAGAAGAGCCTATACTTTAAATGTAATTGAGGGCCGGAACTACTCATAATTAGTAGCTGACGTATTCAAATCGATGCTTAGATATTAGCATTTCTTTAAGTACTTTGGTGAGAAGAATTAATTGTGAGTCAGCAAAGATGAAGCTACGTTGCTTTAAACAAATTGTTTTTAAATCATATACCTAGGTGCATGAAACTAATGTTTGAATATGAAGGACTTGTAAGTTACAATTAGCGGGCAAAATGTATTATAATCAAACAGAATTAAGAAGTTGATGACGCAGCCGATGTAGTGTACAAAACGGGTGATGAACGAAGAATTTATGGAAATTCTTGGGACAACCACTTAAAGCAATTTCAAATATGTTCTCGTGCGGATAACCCTTAATCTATATTAAATAATTACATACGTTTGTTTTATAAACTGCTGTGGTTGTAAAACCGTACTACTTTATATCAACGTAACAATTTCTTGTTACTAGTCAAAGAGAAAGTTAACATTTCGGCAATTAACGGCGCGAGTTTAGCATTTACCGGTATTACTTATTGTTTACTTTAAATTAATGAAATTTTGAGTTGCCAATGAATTTAAATTGGTGTTATACAACGAAATCAAGAAATCTAACGCTTAATGATAACTTTGCCTCGCCACCACCTTTAGTACCTAGACCAGTTTCGCGGCTCGACGACGTGACGTTGCGATTCGACAACTAGTTGAATAGTTCTACCATCTAGCCTTACGAAATCTAACGCATAGTTGCGTCTTTTCAAGCAACTCTCACGTTTCTATCTGATTCCATTCTCGAAATAGAAATTCAGAGCTTTGCTATGATATCAGTAAAATGAAAGGTATATAATGTGGTCATCATTATAGTATAAATAACTCGCAAGGAAATGAACAACAGATTCGTTAAATAGAACTGTACATTAACTTGTGCGGAAGCCATTACATATTACAATCACTTCTACAATCTTTGAGCGCTTCTAGATGATCAACATTATTTCATAATATTATTGATGATCTAGGGGCTAAATTGAAGGGTTGTGCAATACATTGTGTCAATCGAAACCTTTTTGAAATGTATTACACAATCTGTGAAATATTGTATTGTCTGTGGGTACTATTGCGCAATATTGCCTCGTAGTGCATCAGGTTAGTGCAATGTTGGAAAAGGAAAGCTCGCATTTATAATGAGTTGTACAAAATCATTTGACAAAACAGATGGGAGAACATTTATACTGGAACGTATAGAAGTATAGACAAATTTACCAGTACTATACGCTATATCAAAATAAAAGAGTATTGTGGCAGACAAAGGAAAGACAATGCTTATTCAATTTTACTTCGCAAGTATCAAGAAAGATGTTATAGTAAGTTTTAATTGACTGAGGGCGAACTTTCGGATAAAAGTAAAAAAGAATTAATGATTCGAAAGGAACAGTTACTGGTGCTGGTAAAGTGGCAGTATAGTCGTTGTGGTATTTCCGAGTAATGAGTTTCCTGCTAAATCAAGAAACAATTCAAACGCCATGGGTGAATTGGGGGATATAGAAGTGGAAGATAATTCCATCAAATTTAAATAATATATAGTTTATTATATATTATATATAAAACAGTTATTTCTTATCAACAAAATCTATTTTGCCTCGTTGTTAATATAGCGACAAACATGATCCCTAATTATTTTACTATTCCAGGTGGATTTCTTAAGTAAGATGTTTCCAAACTTGTTAATTCTCCTCTTTCCCTCCATGCGCCTTTCAGTATTCTTTCTATTTCTATGACATAAATGTTATTTTTCTTCAGCAGTTGCTTTTGCTTTCTGGGGTGACAGTGCAATACTTTTTTGAAATATTCGAAATCTCGCATTTAAAATGCTAATTAATTTTCGACTATACGACATACACGACTTAGTTGGTAGTTAAAAATGCTTTAGTTTGACGTTAACTCTGTTTGGCTGTGGAGTTTAACCTAAGAAGGCAAACGCATCATTACCCACAAAAACAAACAGTGCAACTTCATCACTGTTTGCCAGGATATTTGTTCGTGGTAAACGGAAGATTGTTTCTACATTCCCTATTAGACACCCGACCATGCACTTTGACCTACCATAAACTCATAATAAACAACAGCTCACACAATACTGCAAAGTTCTTATAGTTATAAAAAAACGATTCCGAGCCAGGTAGTTTCCTGTTTTGCACGTGTTTACTGACCACGGTATCAAAGAAGTGTTGGAAATTTCGTTGTTGTCCAAACCTTTTAGCAATTTCTTTCCATTCTTCTGGTATACTAAGAATCTGAAAACAGAATATATACATATGTTACTAAATTATTTTAATGGATGGATATGAGTGAATAAGATAGAGAAACAAACTGTAAACCTGGCAGTGAAGGAGGCGCCGACTAAAAGGAAAAAGACCAATGTACAAGATGAACTTACGATTTTGGCGTGTGGATGACAAGATTGTAAAAGCTTAAGTCGTAGAACTTCTACAAATGTCCACGGAACAACAAGTTTACGTAACGGAAGCTATAAACGTCATATATTTTGACGGACAACTCGGAAGTTTACATAGACGTCCTGTGAAAATGAATTACGCTCTGACAATAAATTGTACGTCCACTCTGGTATACAGTTCTGCATATGCAGTAAATGCAGAAAAATGTCAACATTCACAACAGTTACAATATTCGCTAAGAACATCTGCGAATGTTGCAAAATGCTATATAGATTTCAATATGGGGATATTTGACATGTCATTTAATTTAATTTGTTTCAGTTTATTTGTTTTTATTTTTTGGGAAAAACAAATTATTATTTTGAACGAACCAGTTTACTTACCTGGGTAGCGTGTCTCATAGTATGTACCGTTGCCGCGCAAGTTTCCATTACGACGATGCTTATGCTTTGAGATGACATTGCAATTGTGAACTTCAGATCTTTAAAGGAATTCTCAGTAACCAGATACCGAAATGTAAATGATAGAATTTGGTTAAGTGGGAGGGCATATCCCATGCAAGTGTCGGTTTTCTTAATTTCGGGTTCAAACAAAGTACAAAACTTATTACTGTACCGTCTGCATGTAGCAAATTTCAATAACCTTTTGGTTCGCTCACACTTAATTGTTTCAGAAAATTTCCATTACTGAATCGTTAACTTTTCTTTTATCATGTCTTCCTTTAGTTTCTTTTGTATTACAAACATCTTCCATATCACTCAACATTTTAGAACCAACTATATGGGCGCACTCTCACTAAACTTATAAAATATGATTGCACGATAATATTGATCGTCTAAGAGCCTCTGTATGATGCACATCAGAAATACAATAATTACTAGATGAGCTTCTTTCAGCAACTGTAAGTTCCTGGATAGTATATCAATAATTCTAGGATAAGAAGATTATACTACGAAATTATGTGTACCAAGTGTGATAAAAAAATACGGCGAATGAATTTTTATAACAGCAAATGCTGACGCTACATCCATCTGAAATTATAAGTCAAATAACCTGATCCTTTGAGATAGTTAGTGTCAAGTTTGAACAGGTTGTGACTTATGAGTCGGCTTCCAGAGTAGAAAGTGTAAGGTCATGTTTACCGTGTCTGTCGCGCATCGTGACTTTCGAACAACACTTTAACATCAAGTTTTGTTTTAAGTTGTAAAAAAGTGGGAAAGAAGTCCGTGAAATGTTAAAATCAGCGTAAGGCGACAATGTGGTGACTCTGGAGACAGTGGAAACAGTTGCAAAAATGATTCGCCAAAACTATTCAAAAGCTTGCTAAACCGTGTAAAGCATTTTAACCGATAATTTGCAAATGAGACGAGTGAGTGCGAGATTTGTTCCCAGACCTTTCACATACGAACAAGTTTTTGATCAGAAAAAAGATTCTTGTCTGTCTGCATCCGCTTTTCTCTCTAGATTTAGTGCCGTTTGACTCTTCTAGCTTTTCTCAAAATTAAAAACTGTGTTAAAAGGAAAAGGTTTTAACATCATTCGTGACATTGGGATAGCCACAACGGAGCAGCTTAATGTCCTTCCGAAAGAAGCTATCCAGAAATGCTTTCAATCGCTAGCATCCCTGGCCAAGGGGAGTACTTTTCAGATGATTAATTTAAATATGATGTAAATTTTGCTCGTAATAAATTCATTCACCGTATGTTTGATCACGCCATTTAAGGGAGTATAAGTTCAACGTCGCTGACCAGCCTTCACCTATGTCTAGTTGTTGTGCATGAAATAACATTAAGAAGAGGACCATTACCATCTGTCTAGCATGTAATAAAGTCAATCGATTGTTTTGTAGTTTACACTAAGTCCTACACTAGTTTGACGTTGCTCATGTTGCTCTTCAACTTTAGCACAACAATGCACGAACTCCAAATCCTAGTTTTACATATTATTATCCTGTTAGAAAATATATTTTTCAAAAACTATTTTACAATAAATCTCGAAAATACCTACGTTTATTTATTGACCATTTATTGCAGTGTAAAAATTAAAACTTTTGTTAAAATGATATTTGTAATGAGAGAACTAAACTATAATTGTAGTAATATAGAATTTAAAATTGAATAATTCTATGCCAGCTGGAGAAAGGTGATTCTTTAACACGGTGGAGGTTTAATGTTTTTTAGATCCAAAAGGACTCTAAAAGTTTTGTATTAATTCAAATTATATTATAATGCTTATACATCGGATGACTTACACACACTTGCTATAAACTTGTGCAAAAAGTAATTTTTGATTATTTTTGGATAGAATTGCTTTTAGTATAAGTTAATTCTAACATATTTTTCTCATTTGTAGCGGTATTGAGGAAATCTGACGAAATAAAAATCGGCCGTTTTCTTTTGACTATAAAAGCAATAAACTTGCACCTATTTAAGAGATTCCCTTTTTAAGTGCCATGAAATTATTCGATTGTAATCACATTTCGCATTATACAACGATATATTGAAGATTTACGAACGAAGCCGTATCGATAAATTCCTAGCCTGCATAGAAAAAGAAGCAATTTTAAATCGAGGGTCTGTTTTAGTCGCCTTTTGAAGTAATGCATTTCCTATATTACAGAGATCCTGTAACTTCAATTAACCTTTAAGAATAGCTCCTGACAGCTTTTATTATTCCGTCATTCGAAGAAAATTTACGCCTTTCTAACATTTTTTCATTAGAGAGAATAGATGAAATTCGAGGGAGCCAGATCTTAAGAATAAGAGGCATGTTTGGGTTAGTTTTAATTCATAAATCGTATTCATTCTAATGCGCGACTTATGTGCAAATTTATTGTCCTGCGAAGGCAAAATCCCTTTGGTTAACATACTGCGCCTTTTTTCCACAATCTTTTCGTATAAAGTTGTTAATAAATTTGACTAGTAGTCATAGTTTCTGTTTTGGGTTTCTCCAAGTAATCAAGCATATTTACTCCTAGAGAGCTTTTCCAGCAAGTTTCTGCATACAAAGCTTCTTAGGCATTGGAGAACCAGAATGCGTCCATTATATCGACTGTTGTGTCATATTTGAGTCATGAAGTCAGGTTTCATCCACTGTAATAACTCGGTTCAATAAATCAGCATCTTTGTCTAAACGGGCGCAGATGAAGCGCGAGGCTCCCACTCCTGCTCGATTTTGTCCCTCATATGGGAATCCATCTTGCAGAACTTCTTTTCATCTTCAAATCGAAGTGAAGTATGTTATGAATACGTTTATATGAATTCTTTGTTGTCTGTCATTATTCTGATAATACCATCGATATTTTTTAGGAGCGACATTGCAATGTTACAATTGTAAAATTCGATTTTTGTTATTTAATTTCGACCATTTATACAACATTATCTCTCATATAACGACCATCTAATTCATAGAAATGTCTTATAATTATTTTATTTAAGAACTTAGAACAATTCAACTTATAATCTTTGAACGCCGGTATATTATATCTTAATCAATTAATGTAATCTTTCTATTCATTGAATCTAAAGTATAATATCACATTCACAATATAACTATAAATTGCAATAAGTGACTATTGGTTGTTCCAACAACATAATTAGTTTTGATATTTTGGAAGCCGGTTCTGTTTGAGTCAGTCCTTGAGCAAGACATTGCGGACGCCAACAAATGAGGAGTAAAGGGATTCAGTTTAGCTTCGACAAGCAAAACGACATCATGTTTCTAAATTTAGTGAATTATTATTGTTCAAAATTATGTTTATTTAATAAATCCCCACATGTTGTTTTACTTGCTAGAATCCATTACTATTGTTATTTTCTTTCTCAGCTAATAATGGGAAACGTTCTAATTATTAATTTTTTTTAGAGTGGTTCAAGGTCCAGTTCCAGGGAGAGGGTGATCGGTTTTCAACCTATATTGAATTGAAGCTGAAAGATTTACTTAAGTACATTACTTCCAAAAGTATTGGATCTAAATTATTGTGGAGAAGTGACGAGCTATTAGTTGCCAGTCGCAGCTGTTATC
>JAHWXV010126217.1:0-17949 GCA_024586415.1 Phrixothrix hirtus | reverse complement strand
AAGGTGAATATTTTGAAAAACAATAAAACAGTTTGTTCCAAAAAATTTGTTTTCTTTCTTAGTTTTTGTAACTACTTAAAAGGCAACCCTCGTATTGCATAATGAAAACTCCACCTTTATAAAGTGCAATTAATTCATGAATTACTAGAAAATGATGAGATTTTGTGATGAAAACCTACGGTTTTGTGTAGTATACTTTATTGGGGTACTTAAGAGCTATTTATTATAATTCTCAGTTATTAGTTTTTTTTTAGATGAGACTACTTTTTATTTTAATGGAATGGTCTCGAAAATATTCTCATTGGACTCTAGAAGCACATGCAATATTCCTAAAACATCAAAATTTAGGTAGGAATGATTGGTCAGAGAATCTTAAGTTTATTGTTTTTTGAACGATCTAATTCCTGGTTTAGCAGTTTTGTTCCCGAATCTAAATGGCGGCGACGTCTCTCATCAAACTATTTCGTTTCAGCAGGACAGAGCACTACTACACTTTTGGTATTTCAGTTAGACAAATGAATAGGCCACTAAATACTGATTGAATGACCACCTAGATCTGCCATTTAACCTCATGGTTTTTTTCCTGTAGGATAATCTAAAGAACACAGTACATGTGAATAGAACTGCCAATTTGGAAGAATTGCAGACTAAGATTGTGGAAGAAATAGGATGTGTGCATCACCACAGTCAGATGGGTAATGGGAGACAATGTGGACACCTCTTTAACTCATCCAAGAATTAAAAGGTTTTTTAACATTGACTCAAAAATTTTATTATGTAAGGTATGAAAATGTTTAGACAAAAACATCTATCGAAATAGCGAAAAAAATTATAAGATTCGCATTTAAAACATTGACGGTGACGTCATCGTTTTGAAACAAGTGTTTTCTGGCTGGCAAAGATAACGTTTAAATGGGTGTTGTAATAATAGAAACTCGATCTGCATATCGACCAATGTATCGACCCACAAAGAAAATTTGAGCTAGATGCGGAACTTTATACTCATCCTGTATATCCTGTATATCATTAAATACAACAATCTAGAAAAATATTCAGTTTGTAGAATTGCGTCAAAATAAAATTAAAAATTTAATCAAAAACTTAATTTTATGTTCCAATAATCCAAAGTACTACTACTTTAATATTTAAATGTAACATTCTCCCAGATTTGAATCTTTTAATTTTTCAACTATAAAAACAGTTCTTGTCAAAGTAATAATTAATATGTACAGTCAAGCTGTGAAAGTTGTTTACAACCCTAAGCTATTAAACAGCCTTTATAAATGAAATTTATATGGAATGTAGTTGATCAACCTCTTGGCAGGCGGTGTACCAAGGTAATCAAACCTCTTTACACCTACGTCTTGAGTGATTCACGGCCTGGTGTTTAAGGATTTGCAGGCACAGTTATCGTATGATTCCGCCCAATTTTTCAAGTGAACGAAGTCGCACCTTCCTGTAGCTCTTCCTACTTACGGAGGTTAAGAATCGCCTTGGGCCGCTCTGGACGGTTTCCGGCGTCTTCCTCGTAGGCTCTTAACCCGGCAATTAGGAGGTTAGAGCTTTCCTGAAACAAAGAGTTCCAATTAGTGGCCTGTTAATGGATAAACGTTTAAATGGTAGGGATGTTCAGATCTTAGTGGATTTTCGAATTCCGCATAAACTACGGAGCGTCTGTACTCATGCGCAAGCACTTGTTTTGAATGACTTGCAGCTTCCCCATGTTTGAGCTAGCGGCATATGCCCAGGCGGTTGCCGCATAGACCATTGTCGGACCTTGTTTTCCAAGGAAAGCCTACTTCGGCGGTTCAAAAGACCACACAATGCTGTCATATTGGCCTTACCACGTGAAGTACAATGGTCTATGTGGTGTCTCCGCCTGCCGGGAGTCGAATACGACACCCAGGTATCGAATCTTGTTCTCCCAAGGAATCGGAATGTCAAACATTTCAATTTCTTGTAGACGACGTGCACGCCCTCGCGTAAAGAATATCGCAGCGTGCTTTTCCGCGTTGACGTCGATTGTCCACATTCGGAACCAAGTTTCCAACCTACGATCCGCCGCTTATAGGCTGTGGAGGGCCAGGTTTGGATCTCGGGATCGGGATAAGACAGCGATGTCGTCTGCGTAAAGCGCGAGCGTTGTGTTTGTCTGTCTGGGCAGGTCACTGCAGAAAATAGTGTAAAGCAAAGGCGAGAGGAGGAAACATTGCGAAACCCCGCCTCTGCGTTCCTCTGTCGCGAGCGACGCCCCTCCAGCTTGATTTTAAACGACCTACCCTTAAGATAGGACGCAATCAGCTGAACGATGTTCCGAGGAAAGTTTACTTCCAGCATTTTATACAACAATCCTTGGTGCCAGACCTTGTTGAACGCCTTGGCGACGTCCATAAAAACTGCTGGAGTCACGTCTTTGAAGGCGAAACCTTCGGCGATTCCTTCAGCTAGCTGGAGCACCTGATGAATGGTGCTGTGGCTCGGTCTGAAGTCGAATTGTTCGTCAGAAATGATCTTTGCGTTTTCGGCTGCATCTTGAAGGCGGTTCAGAGTTATTTGCTCTGGTAGCTTTCCTAGTAAAGAGAGGAGGCTGTGCAAATGTTTTGTGTTTTCCGGGTTTAGGAAGGACGATGACATCAGTGGATTTCCAGGATGTAGGAAATCGTCAAAGTCTCAACATCGCGTTCGCGATGTTTACAACTGCGTCGATTCATTTGGGTGGGAGGGCCCGGAGGGCGGAATTTGGAATGTTGTCGGATTCAGGTGGAATGTAGTAGGAGTAAGAATATGATTATATTCTAAATTCGTGTATAGAACAGAGACAACGTGTATTCATAAATACAGATTTCTTGTTTGAACGCAATAGAAAACTTGGTAGAACTGTTGTTTTCGGTTAGGACACTCGGTATTAAGATCTGAATAAAATCAAGTTTCTTGAAACAATAGGAAACAGGACTTGCTTGTGTTAAAAAGACTTGTTAAATTAATAAATAATAGCACATTTACACTGATCTTTAATTAAAATGCTAGCGATATGGTAAGCTTTAATTTAAAAGCCTTAGTAAAATTTTTTATAATTTTTAAGAAAAAAATCTCATCTGCTATTAATTGCAAGTAAGATGGTGCTTTTTACTTTTGGAGGTATGAAAACTGTAAAACTAATTCTTAGAAATACCGGTAGGTGGCAGATTAAATGAATTAGTTTTTAAGAAGATTTTGTAAATGTGCACATTTTCAAGTAATATTCTGTCAGTGAGTTCGCATAAGTACTGAAAGGAAGATATGGGATGTACAGGGTTGGTTCATGCCTGGACAAGGGTGCGTGGATCAAATATTTGGCCTGCAGAAAATAGCTGGGAAGTTTTACATGTTAATGAGAAAATGTATTGTACATTTGTGGATTTAGAGAAAACGTATGATAGTGTGAATAGATGCAAGTTATGGGCAATTCTGACGGAGTATGGTGTAGAAGGAGAGCTACTGAATGTAATAAAAGCAATGTATGACGGAAGAAGAGCGTGTGTGAGAGTGAACGGTGCGGTTAGTGAGTACTTTGAAATTGAGCAAGGTGTGAGACAAGGACGTATGATGCCTCCTTGGTTGTTTAATATATGTATGGATAAATGCGTGAGAAGTGCATGTGGGGACTTGAGTGGTATAAATATAGGCAGCGAAGATGTAAAAGTGTTGATGTATGCAGATGATGCAGTACCAGCAGCTAAAAGTATGAGCCAAATGCAACGTATGTCGAATAAATTTGTAGAAGTGAGTGAAAGAATGGATTTGAAAGTCAATAGTGGCAAAACAAAGGTAATGGTTTTCAATAGGAAAGGTGAAAAGGAAATATGTCAGCTAATGTTGGGTAGCGAGATAATTGAGCAAGTGGATAAGTTTGTTCACCTCGGTAGAATGTTTGCTAATGATGGGCGAGTAGATAGTGAAATTGAAAACAGAGTGAATGCAGGCAGGCGGATAATTGGTAGCATGTGGTCAGTAACCAAGAATGAACAGTTAAGTATAGAAGCAAAGAAGGCTGTGTACAATAGTATATTTTTTCCAACTGTTTTATATGGCAGTGAGACTTGGGTATGTCAGAATAAGCATATGAGTAAAATAAACGCCGTAAGTATGAGGTACTTAAGAGCTGAATGTGGCAAAACGAGACGTGACAGAGTAAGGAATGAATGGGTGATGGATACGTGCCAGGTGAAGGAGACACTGCCTAAACTGTACAAAAGAAGTGGGTTAAGATGGTTTGGACATGTGGAACGAATGAGTAATGAATGCTTAACAAAGAGAATATGTGAGGTAAGTATGTATGGAAAACTAGGTAGGGGTAGACCGAGAAAGACATGGCTGAATATGATTGAAAAAATTGTAAAAGGAAAGAGAGTAAAGAGTACAAAGAATAGGAGAGCTTACCAAAAACGTTGTATGAATTTAATGGAAGCAAAAGAAGAGGGGTAAGAAGAAAAGTAGTGAATGGGTGATAGTGAGATAGTAGGATTGGTGGGTAATAGTAGGATGATGTGGATACTGTATTGTGCTGGGAGTTGTGTTGAAGGGTGGCGATAGCGATTTAGGTGACAGCGGGGTGGTGGATGGATGCATGCAGTGATTGAGAAGATGAAGGCTTGATATTGGGTTTTGCCTACCCCGCTAAGGGAATGGCATGATTGGTAGTAGTAGTAATTCTATCAGTAGATGGACAAAAATTTGGAGCATTATTTGTAAGGCGTGTGTTCAAATTTTCCATTATTGTAATTATAAGTTACTAATTTAATATTTTGTGATTCTAGGATTGATTACTTTTTTGAGGCATGATTAATATTAGGCATTTTGTAGTATTTAAAATTTTGATTTACTTGACAGTCATATGTTCCTTTAACAGGCTAATTGAACATTAAGTTGTTGAAGATTTTCTTTAGTATGTTGGATAACATTTTTAAATTTTTTGAACAAGGATAGGATGACAAATTCTTGTTATTCTGTTGTTCAACCCCAAAGTTTCATATGATTGGCGTAATAGTCGAGGTATCATTTCGAATTTGTTGGTTTGAAGTACCAGTCAAGTAAAAGCTGGTTTGCCTCGTTTCTTATGAACCTTCATATCCAGAAAGGGTATGGTGGTTTCTTTTTCTAGTTCCATTGTGAATCGCATTTTGTTATGAAAATAGTTGAAATAATTTAGAATATCGTTCGTTGGTATGCTTAAAATTAGATGGTCGATAAATTTTAAGGTAAAAAAAGGTTTGAGTGGAACAGTAACGAGAATTTGACCTAAAAGACCATCCATGATGATAATAGCAAGAATAGGTCTAAATGAAGAACCCATCGGTGCTCCGAATTTTTGTTTGTAATGTTTACTTTCGTAGATAAAATGACAATCCTCCAAAATAACGGATAGCAGTTTTATAAGTGTATTTCAATCGAACGAGGTGTTAAGTCGATTAAGTTCATAAGCTTTTTGATGTTGTCAATGATTAAGTTAAGAGGAATGCTGGTCCATTGAGATTAGAGCATAGGCAATGTATAACGTTATTTTAAAAGGCCCTTTAATATATAAATATTTTTGGTACATAAACTTGAGGCTATCCTATATTTAATAAAGAAAGTTTTTCGAGGTGTAAATAATGCAATTGGAAATTTATTTGCGACCATTATTCAAAGATAAAACGGAAATTAATAATACCTATAAATTAAACTGTATAATTATAAACCTTTAGTACTGGACACATAACAATATTAAAGTACAAAAATTTGAAAAATTAAATATTTTACTAAAATGCGTAACAATGATAATTAGATGAGTTTTTGTCAATGTCCGGTACATTGTCCAACATAAAAATAAATATTTATTACTTAAGTAGCTTAAATTGGCATTTCCCAGTTTTATCTCTCTATAATTGTAGATAGAATTTCAACAAATCTTTCGCATTCTACACACCCATTTTTTACTCTTTTTATGTTTTAGATGGTGAATGGTGAATGAATTTTTAAACTAATTATGATTTAAGGTATTTATTGATCAAAAAACAAAATGGCTATAAACTATAGTTGTTATAAGTGCATGTACGGTTGTATGGAATGCAGGTAATGTAGCAGTTTAAAAACCCTTTATTTATTTAACTGTAAAATTACAGGTTCTTAGTTTTAATTGTTAAATATGCTATTTAAATTTATTGGAAATATAAGAACTTACTTTTACTGTTAAAACAACGTTATTTTAATTGTAAAAATTTTAATTTCTTAGCGAAACGTGGTATTAATAATTTTTAAGTAGTTTTAATGCTTTTAAACTTAAAAAGTTATTTATATATTTTCATCTATAGTGACACAGTGTATTTGGAACGTTTAATTTACTACACAAAGGTACGAATTTGTTGAAAAATTTCTGGTTAGAATTGTTTACAACTTTGAGGAACGCATAGAGTATTTTAATTATCTACTAGTGTAGTGTAGTGTACTACTGTAGATAATTCTGAATGCGAATTGATAATTAATTTGAATTGAGCAATAAAATATGGCCAAAGATGATACTGCCCTGCGTAGTTTGGGACGGTTAATTTTGGAAGAGTCACATTAATTTTGTTGACAAGTGTACGTGTTTCAAATTTACAATAGGAATTTTCGAGTGGTACTGTAACAATTAATTTTGTGAGGGACTAGCTGTTCAAAATGAAAATGTAGAAACAATCTCGGCACTCTCGCTTGCAGCACCTGATCAAAAGGTCACCCATTTGCGTTCGAAACGTACCGCTTCGTTGATCGTTAGTACTCAGAACTGTGCGTTTTGCAAATTCAATGGTCATAAAAATGCTTCGTGCTCAATATTATTGAATAAAACCTCAGCGGTTTGAATTGATTAAAGAAACCAAACTTTGTGTAAATTGGTTAGGATCACATTTCTTGTTGTTAAGTAAATCAAAATTCGCTTGTCGAACTTGTGCTAAAAAACATCACACTCTTTTATACTTTAGTTCGTCTCGGTCGAATTTCCTGAACAGGGAAACTTCAACTACGCAATTGAAACCTAATTTCCCTTATGTATTCGAAACAGTTTTTGGGTTTGTAGTTATTGGCTCAGCCCCTTCTATTGCACCGGTTACAAGTAGTTTATCGACTTCACTACCTTCTCTTTTCTCGTTAAATGTCTCTACTGACGAAGATTTACTGCTTAGCATGCAAAGGTTTTGATCTATGGAAGAGTTTCCGCCGAAATCCTCGCCTGATAATAAACATTGTGAAGAACTTTACTCTTCCACAACAACTCGCGACGAATCTGGCAGATACAACGTTCGTCTTCCCTTCAAACTGGATTGTAGCCATGAACTTGGTTACTCCTATGAATTTGCGTATCGTTATTTGCTTTCATTGGAACAAAGGTTCGCTGTTCAACCCGACTTCATATCAAAATATTTAACTTTTATGCGAGAATATCTCCACTTCGGCCATAAGAAACCTCTTTCTTCAAGTCATACTCCTAAATATTTTATTCCGCATCATGGAATTTTCAAACTACACGATCCTTCTCGTAAATTGAAAATTGAGAGTTTTTTTAATCCCAGCGCAAAATCCGCATCTGGTTTATCGCTACAACCTCTCATATCTAACGTAGTTCTTAGATTTCGCCAATTCCCCTTTGTGTTCACCTGTGATGTCAGATTCAAATTCATGAAGATGATCAATTTTATCAATGTATCTTATGGCGTTAATCACCTATTCAACCTATACAAGTTTTTGTTTTAACTACAGACACTTATGGCGTCGCATCTGCACCGTTTCTTGCTTTACGAACATTGCAACAATTGACCTTGGATGAAGGTCACCAATTTCCACGAGTCTTAAAATTACTCAAGGAAAATATTTTCATGGATGTTATTATTTCTGGAGGGAGCTCTGTCGAAAAGGCTATTGAATTGCAAACACAACTTGTTCTATTACTTTTTTGGGTTGGTTGCGAATTGCGCAAGTGGAGTAGTAACTCGTCGCGTCTCTTACGGAATATTCCGATAGATTACCAAGAAAGGTTATCATTTGAATCCTCTTCTAAGAATCCCTCACTTTCGATATTAGGTCTCACTTGGAATCCTCAGAATGATTGCTTTATTCTTCGTTTTCCTTCTAGCGATCAATTCTATAACAATAAAATTTCAAAACGCAGGATTCTAGCATATGTTGCTCAATTTATGACCCTTGTGGTTGGTTATCACCTGCCATCATGTTTGCAAACTATATCATACAGCAGTTATGGTTTCTCACGATCAATTGGGATGATCCACTTCCCGAAAACCTTGTCAGAATTTGGTTGCACTATCTTAACTCCTTAGCCCTTAAAGAGTTTTCAGTACCTCGTCTTATACTTACATCATTCTCGTCGTATCAACTTCACGGTTTTTGTGATGCTTCGGAGAAAGGATACGCTGCAGTTATTTACCTTCGTTCAGAATACTATGATAATGTTTGTGTTCGCTTGCTCACCTCTAAAACTCGTGTTGCTTCGCTCAAGTAACTTTCGCTTCCTCGTTTAGAATTCCTTGGGGTACATCTTCTAGCTGTCCTAACAAATACTTGCTTAAACGCGCTCAAAAACAGTTTCGTACTGGAATCAAGTCATCTTTGGCTTGACTCGACTATCGTCTTAAACTGGATTCAGACACCACCGTATAAACTTAAAACTTTCGTTGCTAATCGAGTTTCCAGGATTCAGGAAAATACTCGCTCCAATTGGTGGAACTACGTTTGTTCTCTTGGCAATATCGCTGACCTACCGTCTAGTGGAATACTTCCACATAACTTGCTCAATTATAGTTCGTGGTGGTCCGGTCCTTCGTTTCTCTTACAATCGCATGATCATTGGCCAAAATTCACTCCTGTCGTTGAAATACCTAAAAACCTTTTCGAACTCAAGGCTTTTTGCTTGGTTTCTCATTTTTCTCATCAATTTGTCGACTCGTTTGATCATATATCTTCTTGGCCTAAAGCAATTCATATCATTTCTTGAATATTTCATAGTTGGTATATGTCTAAGGCTTTCGTCTTTTGATGGATAGTTCAAAGCCGAACTCGCTGTTTGTTGCTACATTCAACTCGTTTCCTTTCCTGATGTTTTTAAATCTTTACATTCAAATCAATTATGTTGCAAACCAATTCAACGCCTAGCTCCATTTCTTGACAATGACCTAATTCGTGTCAGCGGTCTATCCTTAGAAGCACGCCATCCTACTTCCTAAATATCACCATTTAGTCTCATTTTAATAGATTATTACCATAAAACATTTCTTCATTGTGAACCTATTCTTTTCCAGTCTCTTATCACTCAAAACTTCTGGATCTTGGGAGTTCGTCAACTTATTCGTTCTCGTAGGCACGCTTATCCCAAGTGTTTTAGAGTTAATCCTCACAATGTACCATTCATGGATGATCCACCTCTTTCTCGAATAACTCCTTCTCCTCCATGAATTACGCTGGCCCTTTTATCGTAAAGTTAACTTCCCTTCGAAAATCTCCTACCGCTAAGGTTTACATTTACCTTTTCGTATGTTTTTCTACGAAAGCTATCCACCTAGAAGTTGCTAGCTATCCACGCGGACTTCGCAGGTGCATTTATATGGGTTGTTCTGGCGGCGGTGCGTGTTTACTGGCACCAGTAGGCGGGGCCCAGCGGGATTGCCGAACTGGGCCATGTTCCGCAATGTGTCTCGACTAAGGGATCAATCTGTAATTAGTTGGATTTGCCAATATTAAGGTATTAGGTAGGGGCACAGGGTTGGTTTTCTATTTGCTTTTGCAATATAATTTACTTATTTATTACAGTGTGCTGTTTACATTTTTCTTTATTTTGCTTTGTATTATAATTTATTAGGGTGCGCTATTCACATTATATGTAATTGTAGGAGTAGTTCATAAGTTGTAATTGATTGCTTTCTGTACTTATTGTATATGCATGCAATGCTATTATTGTTGTATTTACTTTATTGTACATGCTTGTATTATTTTTGTATTTGGTTTGCTAATAAACGGGCTGTATGGTCATCATGCCTCAAGCGGACATGACCAAATACCGCCGAATCGCTATCCACCTAGAAGTTGTTCGAGATTTATCGACAGCCGCTTTCTTGGACATCCTACATTGTTTTGTTAGCCATCGTAGCGCGCAGCTGCATTTGTACTCTGACCGTGGAACCAATTTCATTGGAGCAAATACAGAATTGTCAAAAACTCTCAAGCAATTATTGAAATCCAATAAAACTCAAGAAAGTGTACCTTCTTTCTCAATGCCTCGTGGCATACAGTTTCATTTTCTACAACCTTCGGACCCTTATCAAGGAGGCCTTTGGGAAGGTTTTGTTAAGAGCACGAAATGCTATCTTACTTGCGTGTTAGGCAGCTGTGTCCCTACTCTAAATCACTTCGTTTCGCTTATCATCCGCATTGAAGATCTTCTAAATTCTAGGCCCCGCGTTGCTATGTTTGCAGATCTCAATAATGTCTCAGTACTCACTTCGGCACATTTTTTGATCGGTAAACCGCTTACTTCTCTACAAGAATTAAACCTTGTTAATACTCCTGATAACACTTTAAAGCATTTTCAATTAATACTAGCCTTTGTTCAAAGATTTTAGTCTCGTTGGTATCTAGAATATTTACCATCCCTAAAGTTTCGGTCAAAATGGGAAACAAAACAACCAATCTCAAAATAAACGATCTCATCCTGATAGCTGAAATCAACGCTTCTGGCTTCTCGCCAGTTGGCAGAATTGCCCCACTATTTCCTGATTCTGATCATGTCGAGTTCGTACCTCCAAAGGCGAATACCTTCATCCAGCCAGTAAGTTGTTTACGTTACCTCAATAGTTTTAGTTATCGTTTTTGCTTTATCTTGTTTTGAGTTCCATAATTTTTTATTTGTTTTATTCTATATTGCCTTTTTTTCATTTTGAACCAAAATACGTTGGTTCAAGGGAGGAGGAATGTTCGGAATCCGTTTAATTAAAATAATCATATAATTTGGTGATTTAGTTTTGCTTATAAAAGAGACTTCAAAGTCAATATTTTCTTTGGAAACATATTGTCAGTAAACAAGTTTAGGGATAATTCTCAAAGAACGCGATACCCCTTTCTTGCCACTCTGACGTTAGTTCGTTGTTGCACTGCGTGTTGATCGCAAGCAATTCGCATCTTTTGTTGTTCGCGGTTACGGAAATTGCCCGTGCCTAAACCTTTACTTGATAAATATATAATTGTGTTTATCTATGCGCTACTGGTTTAGCGCCATAACTGAATCTTCTCAAAGTCAAGTAACTATAAGACAGAATCGCGTATGTTGAATTACTTTCCTTCCTATACTAATTACAACATACGCCAAGAAAAATTTTGGAATTGTAGAATCTGGACCAAACCAGGATCATTAGGTTTTTTTGGTAACCATTCATTGCAATATTTATTGAATGCATGTATCTCTTACCCTTACACCTTATAATTGCATAATTGTTTTCAAACGCAAGAATTTAATTACCGATATACCTAGATCTTGTACAGTTCACTTTATCCCGTTTTATGACGGGCGGTCCTTCAATTAACTGTAAAGTTTAAACTCAAATCTCACACAACTAGAGTAGCAGTATTTTGTTAGGAACTGCGAAATGAGCGTCGGGTACATTCGCTTCCAGCTTAATACTACAAATAGTAAATTATTATTAACTTTTTTGGAACTTTGAGCACATCCATCACGAGATGTTTTTAGTAGTCATGCTCTGTCGCATAGAATCTTTGCAGGTTGGTCTGCTGGGGAATAGATCAGGAGAAAATAAACCCACTTTAAATAATCGTGTTGTTAAACTTTACCGTATCTATGTATGTTTAGAGAACAAGTATTTGGCTTTATAAATCATTTACAGGGAAAATAATTCTAACTAATTCTAACACTCCAAACATGTTAGGGTTAAACTGTGGAATTTGAAAGGGTGTGGGTACGACCGTAAAATTAATCCCACTTCTATATCATCGTAATCGATTTCGTTTTCAAACTGGCTCCGAACTTTATTTGTTTGAGTGAACACTTAATGGAAACTTCCCTGCAAGAGTTATTTAATATTATAAAAAGGAATCAGTAAAAATGTTTCTAAAATGTTTTACCTTAGCTATAATAGTACACAATAAAAATGGAAACCTTTGTTTTACTGAGTAACTCATTTATTAATTTAATTTCAAGATTAAAATTTTCTCCTGAATTGTAAGTCGCGGCGATAATTTTAAAGTGCTGTAGACCAATCAATCCAATCTTTGTGATTATGCATTTTAATATATTTAGAATTATGAAACGTTTTAACTTTTGCTTAAACTCACTAACTATATTATTAATCACAAATAACAATTGACATTATTCTTTAGAAAATTTTATTAAATCTTAAAAGGAATTTTTAAAACAACTCTTGACTTGCCTTACACTATTAACCTGAAAAACATACATTTCTACAAATCCCTAATTTAAATAAAAGATTATAAGAAAAATACTTAATTTACTTTTATGTACAAAATTCCCCTAATAAAATGTTTTACTAAATATTAATACATAGAATTAATTTCATTTTCTTTTAATAATAATTTTAAAATGATCATCCCAACAGTCAACATACCAAATGTACCATTCCAATTGTAAACAATAACTGGCCCAATCACCAATTTAAATTACTTATGCCTTGAGAATATTCAATTTTCTATTCCAAATTCATAACTATGTGAAACACTGTTGTTAAGATTTTAAACACAATCAAACGTATCAACACTTAATATTTCTACTGTGCCCCAGTAAAATAATAAAAATAAATACATCTACATGGATATCAACGATATCATAATAGCTAATAAATATATCAATTCCTTAAATAACAGATCCACTGACGGTTCACCTCAATTAAAATTTCAAATGACTGTTCAACATTAATTAATCAAAATAAACACCAATCTACTTTACAATCCTTATCTATCAAAGAAAAACAAATCCAAATTACCTCTATAATAAAATTCACGTAAAACCGCTATCTAAAGAAATTCCATTAAAAATTGATTTATCCCGTGATTAAAATTCAAAATTTAGCTCAGGATCATGCAACATTGACAAAACAATTTCTAACCTTAAATATAATCATTTAGATTTTTTATACTTACCTTTTATTGTTTTTATGTTTTTATTATAATCATATAGCAATTATATTTAAAATAAAAATAGAAAGTAAAGATGACATTTTTAACAGTTTACCTCTAGTACAATATTAAAACTAACGCATTGTAAATACTAATAAATAATTGGTAATAAGACTTTCAATAATAAATAATATACATATTAAATAATAATTATAAACGAACGATGAAATCATAAATGAATTACTGAAATGTGTGAACTACGAAAATGAATTCGTTAAAGATAGAAATAAATTTATAAATATGAATATGAATTAGTTAAAGATAGAAATAAATTTATAAATATGAATACATAAATAAGGTGATGTAAAAGAAATAATTAAACAAATAAATGCTAGCTGTGAATAAGGTATTGATGATCAACAATGAATGCGTGTAACCTGCGAATAAGTGCGCTGCATAAACCCAATAATAAATAAGTATTTTTAAAGAATAAATCAAGTGAACATGTGTTATTGAATATGACCTTGATGCGAACATAGAATTTCAATACAGAAATAATTATTTCAATAAGTGCATTGTTTGAATTTATGCAAAAGCTTAAAATAAATGTTTGAGATTTAAGTATTTTTATAATTTTATTATGCCCTTTTAAATTATACGGTAATTTTGGTTTAGCCTTGTAAACACAGATACTGTAACAGTTACCTTTTCGTTTTGTTTGATTTTTATTAGTATTGGTTTTTGGAATAAAATAGCATATTACGACATAAGATCTGTAAGTAAATTATAACAGGCCCAGAAAAAGTTTTTTCGAGACCTGTTGTATTAAGGCACTTAACAATCGTATGTCGAACACTATTTTTTACTCTAACGATAATTATCAACCAATTACGATAATTTGATATCAAACCTTCATTCCGTTTTATAATAGTACTAGTATCGTTATGAACCATAACGTACTAGTTATAAAGTATGATCGTTGCTTTACTATGACAATAGCAACGGTTCGGGAAATGTATCAGAACGTGACAATCAACATAGCCGGAAATAGCTATTTATGCACCAAGGGAATTATATAGATGATAACGCCCGGAGAGTGACGGAATCCATCCCGAGTGCCTTTATTTGTCACTTCAATATTATTTACTTATATGAGAAAGTTATGAATGCATAACTCCCTCGTATATCATTATAGCTCCCTCATAAAAATAAATCGACATTAATTAAAAATTGTGATATTCACTGTTTTGATACAAGGAAATGTGACGAACTTCGTGTTCTATTTAGTCCTATAAATTTGGGCAAGAAGTTTCCAAAGGTTGGCTGTAAAATCTATAATAATCTTCCCGCAGAATTAATACAAATTAAATCTTTAAATTTGTTCAAATTTAGAGTTAAGAACTTTTTATTAGAAAATTGTTTTTACGATGTTTTTGATTTTTTAACTAACGGTCATTAAATTTTCACCGCATATTAAATTCTGCCTTAGTCTAATGTTTTATCATTCATTAACAGATTTGAATGTTTTATTCTTATACTATAAATATCCTCACTTGTCATAATGTGCAATTACATTTTTTAACTTAAACTATTTATATTTATTAATTGTACTTGATTTTTACCATACATGTAATTTCATAAGGTAAATATATATTATTATTATTATATGCATAACTCTCGTTAATAATGGTCCGACTGTTACAGATTGCTTTACGTATCTCGTATTCAAGGATTATAAGTAAATAATTGCGAAGTGCCAAATAAATGCAATAAAATTTATACTAACTATGCTAAAGTCCCTTTTTATTGTATTATATAGGCTGCAGAACACACCTTGTAACGGTTTGAAGAAAAAAAACTAATTTATATTTTAGCAGCCGGGATCACTAGTCGTAGCGGGCCGGTTCAGTACGGTGTTGTAGGGGTCGTTAGTACGCTTAAGGCCTTCTTGGAATACGCTGGTATCGGTTATCCTAAAGTGGAAAGACTCAAGTATTAAATAATACGACCAACGTGCGTACTCTCAACTTCTAGTATGAAACTTTTTACGTAAATTCATTTACGTTGAATTAATACAAGTGACTTCGACGGTAATAGTAAGATGGGTAAACCTTCAAAACATAATTTATTTATACTAAATAAAATAATTACAAAACAGTTTTCGGAAATTTATACATGTTTACAAATAATAACCAAAATTAAGATATTCAATGTGGAAAGGAGTTTTTTAAATTGTTACGGATTTGACAGACGCGTGGCGTCGCTTAGGCTATATACAGAATACGCTCACCGTTCGGCGATCGTTCTACTCTTCTGTTACTTTACGATAATACAGTTCAGTCTTCCTCGAGGCGCGAAGGAGACAGCATTGCAAGCGGGCGAGTTCCCTCGCGTAAGGATCAGGAGATCCGGGTAATGATATTTTCTTCCACTCGCGACCAATGCCACTCGGTGGATGAAAATATCATATGGAATGGCTGTCAAACAGACTTTGCTACTTAACAACGCAAAGATGCTTGACGACGAGGCAATCACAGGTTACGGTAACGTCTGAGATCCCACTACAGTACCAACTCGAAACTCAGGCGTTATTAAAACCAAGACGGAACCGCTACAGAGCAACGCATTCACTCTTGGATATAACATCGCAGGAAGACGGTCGGTATAAGAGGTTTTATCACTTCGGATAACTGAACTAGCTTCGTCGCTTAATTCTGCGACGACGGTTTTAATATTAGAATCTAAACAATTCTGCAGAAACGGTTTGCGTACTTTTGTAATTAGCAAATCGTCGTTCTTTACTTTTAAAAAATATAGCTAGATCTTAAAGGTAAAGCGATATATTCTCGGACAAAGAATCGGTTGGTGTGAATTCGAGTAGAGATCTACAAGAATTCTCCTTCGGCTTGAAAGTGGTACACTTTTATACATAATTATCAGGCATCGTTTCTTTGTTCTGCGAACGCTATTGATAATAGTGTATTCAGTCTTTCATTAACTGATAACGGACGGCCTCATGTGTTTTGATTATCAATTTATTTATAACGTAATATTGATCAATTTCAATTAATACTTTTATGTTAATTAAAAGTAGTTTTGAGATTGTTTTAATATGTATTATATATTTTAAGAAGCAATCTCTATTAATTATTGATTAGTTTTGAGCGGTTTCTCAATGTTTTAAATCCGCATTATTATTGCGCCATATTTCGTTATTCTTATATCCTAATTGTTTACAATTTATGTTTACTCAGGTTAATGAACAATATTTAAACTTGAATCAATTTAAGATAATTCACTCCCGGTTGTATTCTTACTGTCTTTTATAATTTCTTATCTTTATAGTCAAATGTACAAATGTACGCGCGATTTGTTGCAAATCGATTACGTGTCACTTTTACACGGGAAATGTTACAAACTTATAAACAAGTTTGTATAGTTTTAAATAACTAACCTGTTCAATAAAGTCTCTGATTTTAATGCTTTTTACGAATATCTTTTTTATAGTGGAAAAGCCGATTAGTGAACCAGTTAAGATAAATATAAATTATTGATATAAGTGTAGTTATTAAGGAACAATGAACAATCTAAAACAAACTGTAGAAAAGTGCCGAGCCCGTGAATATTTATTGTACCCCTAAAAGCAATTTTATATAACATTTTTAAAAACAAATAAATTATCAACTAAATTAAAAGTTAATTAAGACAAAACAGTAAATCAATTGAACGTTAAGCATAAATACAATTTACCGCATCTAAATATATAAACTATCATATAAGTTAATCAAATTTAAATGTATTATTTATTAACCCTTGCTAACTGATTAGTTTGACAAAAACTTTATCAAAAATATTGTGATAAATAGGTTAAAAAAAGTTATACAAAATAAACGGTTTGTTTATGAATGGTATTTACGCTCAATAATCACTATATTGTGGTAGGGTACAAAACAATTCTTTCAATCACCTAAGCAGAGCGCTACATCGTAATCTTGACATATCCACATTCGTGAAGATCTATTTATAAATAGGTAAATGAGCTACTTTATCAAGTCTTCTCTCCAAAGGAATAGATTTCTTATACCTATTAATAGTTTCCATACTTCGGGTTTTGTTCTGTTGGATATTTCTTGTGCCGATCAAACTTGCAGCTAGATTTATTATAAATGTGTTTTGAAATATTATATTGTGCAGTGACAACAATTGTATGTACAAGATACCACAAAATTCTGTACCACCACTTTTTTTACTTTTGCAGTTAATTTCATAACATTTTTCCTCGTATAGGATTTGTTCACAATACCCATATTACTGTTGCAATCAAGAACTAAATAGTGACATTTAATTACTCTCATCTGTACGGATATCTTCAGGACTGTGGTAACTGCGAAGAAAATACACTATTTTCTTGTGTTGCCATCTTAGGCAAACTAAACGTTAATTTGACATTCATCAGTAGAATCTTCATACTATAAAGTATTTTTTAAACTAAAATCGGCTGGTAAGTTCTTTCTGGGTTGTTTCAACGTACTACAACCGTAAATACCATCTGATTTCAAGAGAAATAGCAACTTCACGCTTGAAAAGAAATTGTCAAAAAACTTGATGATGTTTATCTTTCAGGATTTGTGTAAAATTTGTGACGAAGCGAAAACTAAGGTAAAATTAATTACTTTTTTCGTATATATTTGGAATTCACACATGTATTGTGACGTTTCAGTTCTCGCTGAACGGCATAAAGAGAATTTAAGAACTTGCGTTCTACCCGGTGGTAGCTCTTAGTCGTGAGGGGTGGTTCTTTGGGTA
>JAHWXV010126207.1:0-12821 GCA_024586415.1 Phrixothrix hirtus | reverse complement strand
TCCCTATGACTTCAACAAATGACGTTTAGCTAGCGGATGAAGCAGAAATAAAAAATTAAGTAACAGAAAGGCATAAATCTTCTCTATCGCTTGATACATAAAGGAAAATTTTGACCCGTGCTCAGTTGTTTATCGATACTGTAGGTGGATTAGGAAATATCGATGTTCCCTCCATACAATTTCCAAGAAAAACTTTAAGTAATGGATAGTGGATGGCAAATAGTTTTTAGTGAAATAAGGTAGTTAGGGTGCGGTCTTTTTATTAAATAATATTCATTTATACACCATGTCCCAAATTTGAGATATGACGTTATCGGCGTTTTTTTAAACTAGCAACCTAAGCTTTTAGGGCTATTTTTAAAGCACATATGAACTAGCTAAATTCAAATTGTTATTCCGTATATTTGTTGAGATCCATTATTCTCCAATAGGAAACAATTAATTCAGTATAACTAAATGGCTCAAAACCTAGTTTGCCAAAATGTTTATTGTGTATATTAAACCAATTCCGTATTATATAATAAACAAAAACGTTTTATTTAAAAAATAAAAGACATCTTCCCACCTTAATAAATGTTCTACAATAAACACTCAAAATGGTTCAAATTTCAATTGTTGCCTCTACTTAATCTCAAGGTTCAATGATTACGTTTAAGACTGTTATTATTGTAAGCAATACCGTTTAGCACATGTTTTTAAAAATCAACACCATGTGACATTTTTTGTCAAAATAGCAATTAATTGTATTTAAATACTGTTAAGCGTCATATTTCGAGCACGAAAACGTTTATTTTATCTTCGTATGATAGTAAGTTCTTTTGGAAAAATCGACAAACGTAGTGCCATATTTAACTGAAGCACATAAGGTTTTTTACGGGGATCGGTGAGGAAGACAAACTGAAGTTATTCATTTATTTATAGAAAAAGCTTCCGACTTACCAGACATTTCTAGAGGTACAGTAAACAAAATTGAAAAACAGTCTCGAGAAAACGAATATAGAAGAAAAGGGATGCTCATCCACGGAGTGTGCTCAATCAAGAAGTCAAGGTTAATGCACTATTAAGGAAAACCCCATCATTCCCTCCAAGGAGCTGGCGAGCGTACAGAAATTAACCAAATTCAAAGCGTAAAAATTTTATCCCTACAAACTAACAATCTTCCAAGAATTTACTGGAGGTGATCCAGAAATAATACTCCAGTTGTGCGATCAAATGATGGATATGTTTGGCAGGAATCATCGGAATACAGAAGACGAGGCGATTCGACAGAATTATCGTTATTGAGCAGACGAGAATCTGCAATGGATGAAGGAAAGGCACTCCCAATAGCCAGAAAAAGTCAATGCTCCGGCGACGATTGTTGGTTATAGAGTTATAGGACCGATATTCTTTGCAAAAGTTCTTACTGGAGCGAGTTATTTCAAATTATCGTTAGAAGAACTAGTTTCAAATTTGGCTATTCTATTTTCTGATGCTGAAACTGTTGTCTCGAATAGAAACATCAGGTACCTCCCCATTTTGCAAGACCTGTTTGTAAGTACATGGATGCACCCTTTTTAGGGATACGGATCGGTAGGAGCGGATCTCTGGAACAGTCACCCAGGTCTCCAAACCTCACTCCTCTGAACTTCCTTTTATGGGGGCATTTGAAAAGCAAAGTTTATGAAACGGGGCTGCCAAATGTTGAAGGGTTGACAGAACGAATAAGACATGGATGTGGATTAATTTCCCCCGAAGTTATTAGAAATATTCAACAAGAGCTTCAGTTCCGTTTACGGTATTGCGAAGTATTGAATCGACAATATTTTGAGCACTTATTGCAAACAAATTAAGCGTGTTTTATTTTTCAAATAAAACATTTTGTTTGATATCTCGTAACTGGCACTTGATGGGCGCTTTAACAATAGTCTTAGAAAAACTTGGGCTGCTGTTTGAAAAACATCGATAACGTCCTATATCAAATTTAGGACTTGCTGTATAAATACCTTTTTAATAAAACAGATCGCAACTCAAACTAATAATCGACGTGTTCAAACATTTTTTCAACAAAAAGGTCGTGTTTATCATTGAACAAAGAGTAGACAGGAAGGAGCCTATTGCTAATTTTTGTGAACCAAAGCGGTTATTAGACATGACTCTCCTTGACCTAATTTAACCCAATTTAATTACACATCTATGAAGTTTTACATTTTTATCTTTGGTTTCCTTCAGTTTGGAAGTACCACAAGCAATACAACTCATCACTGTATATATGTTTCTGAACAGTACACAAAATATTACAACTACGCAAAACTACAAATAATGCTATTAAACAAAAATTAACTGAAAATTGGAAAAATCAAATTAAAGCATTATAAAAACACTTTCATCCGACTAATTTCAAACACAGTCATAAGCAATCATAACAAAATGTTCAAACGTGGTCATTAAGAGTGGAGGAATTTTGGTCAAATTTTAAACTATACAGTAGATAGGAATGGCTCCTTCCTCCCTACTCTTTGTTCAATGGTCTTTGTTTACTGAATTTATTCCATGTTGCAGACTTGCGCTGTATCTGTTTTAAGTAGATGAAATAGTTAGAAACGCACCAGGTTAAATTATTGCGTATGTTCTGCTAATACATTTATTTTAAACGTCAGCAATGCTTTGCTTGCTATTGTAATGAGATGTACCTAATTGGTTTGCGAACGTAATGTAACCCTTTCGTCTACATAATATTTTTTTATAAAAACGTTACTGTATTTTTCGCACTATAAGAATTGGAAGATTGGAATCCAGTTGAGTTTGAAGTAGACAAGTACAAGGTGACACAGAATAACGGGAATCCTCAAACAATACACAAAAACCAAGAGTGGTGGAAGAAAATCATTGTATTTATAGTAATTGAAACATTAAAACTTGCCATTTAAGAAACTTTTGAAATGCGTAGTGCGCAGAGCCAATTCCGGACGTTTTTACAACTTAGGACGTCATGATGCTGTTCCGTCAAAACACGCGATAAAAAGTTGGATTCATAATTTTGAAGAGACTGGATCTGCTTTAAAGGAGAAACCAACAGGACGACCAAAAAGTGTTCGTACTGCACAGAACATTGATGTTGTACGCGAGTCTGTCTTACGGAGCCCGCGGCGTTCTATCCGTAAGCAAGCAGTTGCGGTTTAAACGTCCCGGGAGAGTGTTCGCAGAATTCTTCATTTAGATTTTTTAAATTTCATCCATACAAGCTGCAGATAGTGCACAACTGAAGGAAAACGATTACCAGATGTGATTACAATTCTGCCAACAAATGATAATAAAGATAAACAATGACGATGAATTTCTAAGCTAGTTGTGGATGTCAGATGAGGCCCATTTTCATCTCACAGGTTACGTTAATAAACAGAACTACCGATACTGGGTAGATACAAATCCTAAAGAAGTTCATGAGCGCCCTTTACACACTAGCATGGTCACAGTATGGTATGCTGTTTCATTACATGGGATCATCGGGCCGTATTTTTTGAAAATGAACGGGGTATCACATTAACTGTCAATGCGGATCGTTACGTGGAGATGTTACAATCTTTCGTTACACCTGAATTGAACAATTTCCGAAATGTTCAAGAAACCTGGTTTCAACAGGATGGTGCGACATCACACACTGCATAGCAATCAATGAAAGCTGTGCGAGTATTGTTCAGTAACCGTGTGATCTCAAGATTCGGTAACGCTTCCTGACCGCTTAGATCGCCAGATTTGTCTGTTTGTGACTATTTTTTGTGGGACTATCTCAAAAGTAAAGTGTTGACGACTCGACCAAGAACTGTGGATGAGTTAAAACAGAGAATTGGGAATGAAATTCACGGTATCCCAGCTGAGATGTTACAGCCATCTATTAAGAATCTCAACCGCAGATTTCAAGAATGCATTCGTACAGGAGGACGCTATCTAAAAGACGTAATTTTTAAAAAATGATAAATTCCATTAACGTTTCTTAAATGACAAGTTTTAATGTTACAATTTCTATAAATAAAATGATTTTCTTCCATCACTCTTGGTTTTTGTGTATTGTTTAAAAATTCCCGTTATTCAATGTCACCCTGTTTTACTGTGAAATTTTGGGAGTAAAGATTCTGAAAACATATTGTATATTAAAATAAATTTTTCTAAAACTTCTCATAAAATTAGGGTGCGTAACTAAGTGATTATGTTTACTTGTTTAATAAACAAAATGTTTAATAAAGAAATTCAAATTTACGAAATACATAACATTTAATAAAAGCAGAATTGAGTGATTTTGAGTTTAATGTATTGCAGGCGTAAATTTGTAATGAATATAACAGCTTCTATGCTCTAAAAATATTTTAATGATTAATTTATGGTTACGAAGTGGAGTAAATTGAAAGAGGAAATGATAAAATTCTCTTTTAGGTGCTAAGCAATTACTTTTGGTTTGGTGCTGTAAAAATAAAACGCTCTCATAATGTAAGTAACAAAATACGTCGAAACAAACATTAGTGTATAATAATAATACTTACTTGAAGGTTAAAAATAATTTTTTTATAAAATTTAAAGAGTTACTTATAACCGTGGCAAATGTGAAAGAAAATTAGTAAAACACTGCTTTGAAGAGAAATTGATAAATGGTTTCTCAGAAACACGAAGATCAGGGGTTTAAATGAAAGCTGTTCGTTTATAATCAAGCACGGTACATCGCAATCAAGTTCGCGTGTAAGTGAGAGAGTCCTAATCCACCCCTGTCTACGGTTCTAAATTAAATGGGAAATGTAGCTCAACATTTCTTATCCCTTAGAATTAGTGAAACGAATGAGCATGTACTGCAATGCGCAATACGGACCCGTGTTTCCCAACAGCATTAAAACTACCCCCTGCACATGAGTTTACTTCAGTACTCCAGAATTTCGTGCCAATATCGACGTTTTGGGACATTACAAGCTCTGGATTAGATCATAAAAGCAGTTAGCCTGCGTGCTAACCCATAATTGCTTATTAAATTACCCTTAAAGTCTCGTAAATCCAATTTAAAGTGCAAATATGAAAAGTTAAATCGCCGATATCAGCGATACTGTTAACTAACAGTTGGTAGAATACCGTGTTACATCTATTTTAGATGTACTTGTTGGTCATTAACGCTATTACTCTATATTGACTTAATAGAATTTCACTTCGAGCTTACGTCATCGACCTTGTCTCATTCCTTTATTTAATTTAAAGATTTATTAGCTCAGTGTGAGATCAGATACTGAAGGCAAATTCTAAAAACGGCTATAGAGGTAGAGATTTTTGCTTGCTCAGCAAAGGGTAGGAAAACGGAACTAACGGGAACGGAAGTAAAAAGTATTATAATAATATTATTGTGAAGTCACGTGTGTGGCGTAAGCTAGGATCATCTTCACAGAAATTTATTACTTCATAGAAAGTGTTAAATGACGCTGAAACATCTGGATTAGGGCTACTGCTGTTATATTCGTTGATTTTCATATTTGCGACACCATGACCGTCAGATATGCGGTTCAAAATATTATATGCATAAATTTTATCATTTTTTAATTGTATTAATGCATAGGGTATTTTTATTTAGTACATAGAAGAGGGTTTTTAACAATTATTATTTTTAAATTAAGTTGTTGATAAATTGCTAATAAATAGGGTAGTGCCGCATATCATTTTACTATCAGACTTAATTCATTGAGGTGTGATTATTTTAATTTACTTAAGCATGCCATGCATTAAAGAAACTAATATTAGTTAGTAGCAATTTTACGTTTTGGAAACTTCATACACATCTCTTATAAGAGGAACTTATATAGGCATTGTAAAATTCTTCCAACTCAGGGGCATGAATATGACTAAATAGTATATATTCCTGAACATTGGTTTGTCAGCACTTGTTACATAAATTATCTAAAAAAACTGATTAACATACTAACTGAAGATTCATTTCAAAATGAAAAGTATAAATTCAGGATGAAACATTAAGTGGAAATAAGAAATTTATTAGACAAAGTATTTGTCATTAATAAAACATTAATCGAACTTAGATCAAAAATTAATCTCAAGTTTCAAATGTCACTTCAAATATCTTAAAAAAACAATGAAGTCTGAAGTGTACGTCCTCTGAGTGCAAGTAACTAAATATTGCACCAAGAAGGATGTATTAAATTATTCAAATCATTTAATATAATTATTTAATAATCATTTTTCTTCTGGGTTATTAATAATGATCACTATTTTTAATATTTTAGGACAAAGGTAGAGATATTAAAATACGAAAAGATATTTCAAATGTTTAATAGTAAAGCTGTTTTCAAATTGTGTTATTTATGAAAAAACACTTACAAACGTTTCAAGTTACAACTGCTAGTTCAGGGTATAATTAACAATTTGAAAATTATTTTTGTTATAGCAGACAAATTGAAATTTGGAAATTCAAATATATTATTTTAAATGTAATATAAAAATAAAAGGCGAACAAAATTATAATTTCTAAACATCAGTAAAAGAAATAAATAATTATTTCATAATTAAACTAGAAGGTTACAGCTGGTTCTTCAGAAAGTAAAACTTATAAATAATGTGCTTTAACAACATGAGGCAAAACAGCAACAAGCGTTAAAATTTAAATACATTTAAATTGATACATTTTAAAATTAGTACAATCAGTAAACATTCAAAGAACATTAAAACCTAATAAATGTATTAAATAGCTCACAAGTCAGATTAAAGTCTATACTAAAAATAAAATTAAATATTAGTTAATTAATTAAATTGGTCAAAGGACAAAAATATTTTTTAATTGATTAAAAAATGTTAAAAGCTACTCAAGAAGACAGTACTTGTACCCTCGTTTATAATTCTCCATTTGTGCCACGTAGTAAAATTGTTACAAGTTAAGGAACTTGCAGATTTACACTGGGTATAAATTTAAAAACAATAAAAGTACATTTTCACTGTGCTACATGGTTAAAGTTGAAATATCTTGAAAGTTAATATAAACAAGGGAAATTAAACATTTTGTTCAAAATAATTAGAGGAAAGCTGAAAATTGTTTTAAATGATTTGTTTTAATACTAAATTGAATAATTTGAGTTTTCCTCAATTCCGTAGGTCTGTGTTAGCTGCAATCTTCAAAAATTTCCAAATTTTTGAACCTTTTTCAGTTTTTCGTAAATAACTCGCAAAATATACTTCCTACAAAAAAAATTGCTCGTCATAAATTGTAAAGCATTCAATTCTGCGTCCATTGAGTATCTTACCTTCAAAAATCAGTTGAAAAAAGTGCTAAAAAGCTATATCGAAAAACCTTATTTTATCAAGTTGTGTTGAAATAATTGAACTTCCTTTAGCTTTCGTATATAACTTGTAAAAGACACTTTTAACAAAAAAATTTACTTTTATATAATTATTGTAGAGCGTAAAACTTTACATCGATTGTGTACTTATATTTTAGAAATTGATTGAAAATTATTGCTACAGATTAGAGTCAGTGTCTAGCTCAGAGTCTAAAAGAGTTGGGCATGTACAGAAGAACGATTGTCCAGTAGGTAAGAAAAAAGATATACTTGATGAAAAGTTAATATAGCAGAGCAGTTATACACTATTACATATTATTACAACAACATTGCGTATTATTGCAATATTATTACAATATTATGGAAGTTCACAATGTTTAGCCCGTTCTCGTTATCAGAGTCCTTATTGTAAGATTTTCGGTACTTCACATGCACTCTCACTGGGGAAACACCTTTTAAATAACTGTGTTTTTTTGCTATTTTCAATGGAAGTTTTTATCCCCCGTTCTTTCACGGTGTACTCTCTTCGTTCGAAAAACTTCCGTTCCAAATGAAACAATTTGAAGACGTCATCTTACTTCATTCATCATACTTTCACAGCTAAACCCGAAAAATGCTATATCTACATATGCTCTGAGACTTTAAATAAATAATTCGACCATACACAGAGACAAGGAACGATGCATATTTGAAATTGAAGATCGACTTACAACAACATCGAACAACCGCGAGCGTGTGCATTTGTTTTTGTAGGAAGTATATTTTGCAAGTTATATACGAAAACTAAAGAAAGTTCCAATGCTTCAATACAACCTGAAAAAAATAAGGCTTTTCCAAACAGCTTTCAACACTTTTTCCCAACTGCTTTTTGAAGTTAAGGTACTTAATCGACGCAGAATTTAATGCTCTACAATTTATGTAGAGTAATTTTTTTGTAGGAATCGTATTTTGCGAGTTATTTAGGAAAAACTTAAAAAAGTCCAAACATTTGGCAGTTTTCTGGAGATTGCGGCTTATGCAGACCTAGGAAATTAAGATAAATTCAAATTATTCAATTTAGTAGTAAAATAAAGCATTTAAAATAATTTCCAGCTCTCCTCTAATTATTTCGAACCACAGCTTTTTTTGGGTTTAATTTCCCTGGTCTAATAATTATTCTTATAATTTTAAAAATTTCAAATACTAATATAATCTGTTAATATGAATGAAATTATGTAGTCAATAAATAGCTCAATTTCATAGAATAAAAACGCTTAGACATAACCAAGTAATGAAATGTGTTTTACGGCCAAAAATGCAGAAACATAAGATCTCAAACATGTACGTTACCAAAAAAACATCCGCTGATGTCTCAGATTAAATGCTTACTACTGCTACAATTAATCCAAATTTTAAGGTATTTCCAAGACATCGTTTAACACATGCTAGCGAAATTAAATAAAATGCTATATCTATACAGTTACAAACATTAAAAAAGCTACCTAAAATATGTCAATGACATTAACGAGACAAAAAGGAATAAAACATAAACCTAAAATAATAGATATTTAAAAAGAAGCGAACCTTTTTTAGCACCAGTGTTCATGCAGACTTTTAGATGGCCCAAAAACTGAATGGTTGTTTAAACAACAAAGTGATATATCGCGTTAAATGGCGTTAAAGCTTTAAATTGCAAATTTAACATTTGAATAAGATTATGCCACTTCAAATTTAATGTGTCTGGATTAAACCTTCGAAAATATAATGGTTCTTTTAAAACTAAAAGAAATTGAGCGGCAAACGCGTTCCTACATTTAGAAAATGTAATCAACATGAAATTCTAATGTAAGTTTTTTACTTTAATGATATCTAACGCTGACACCTTAAAACTTTAGAGCGAAATAACTTGTTATGAAAGTTCTAGTTCAATTTTCGCCTGGTGTTTTGCAAGAATTCCAGAACTTGGTTCATTTGTTAATATTGTAATGGATTTTATTTATTAAATTTATTGCACAAAATATAGAAATGCAATTTGTTATTGACTTTAAATAATATTCATAATAATCTTTTCAATTACATTGTTCTGTTTACATGTTGCGCCGTTATGGATATCGGAACGTTGCGTGACATAGCTATATAACGGCTCTCTGACATCACCTTACCATTAAAACAAAATAGCTACAGAAAACCATTTAAACGGGGTAAACTGTAATTTGCGAAAATGTTTTGTAGTTAAGATTTCGAAATTTGGTCCTCTAGGCATCAACTCCTGTCATTTTGCAATACCTACCAAAATTTTGGTGAATTTAGAGGAGATTCACCCTTAGCAGGAATATTTAACGTAGCGTACATCACGTTGACACGGACCTACGATTTTACTTCCTTATCCAAGAAGAAACCCTGCTTTAACTTCTTTCTCGCTGAAGAATCTATCGACATCAGCTGGGTTTGAACTGATATCCTTTGGACATACAGGCAAGTATACTAAACGTAACACTAATCGAGACCGGAAAAACGAGATATTTAAATGTTTTTAAATACAATGAAATTAATTTGTTACAAATAAAACATGATAATAAAAGGTTAAATTTTAATTTCAATGGTAACCATTGCCCACGTATAAAAAATGACGAATTCTGCATCGCTATCAAAATGTTTCAGATTGTTGCAAAGCAATATATTCTATCAATCGTTAATTATAAGGAATCTAGCTTTAAGTTGATATATTGAAAAACTGTTAAATAAATATTTCTCAAGTGTTATTTATTTTTATAATAGTGAATCATCACATTTTTAGGCTAATATGAAACTAAATCTTACGTAAATATTAGTATTTAAAAAGCTAATAAATAGCACCGTAAAGCAGGGTTACTTTCGCCACGGGGGTTATTTTGGCCAGTTTGTATAATTTTGAAAGTCCCGGTATTATTGTTTATACTGATTTGTATTGGCAGAACTACACTTGAATGTTGATTGTGAAATGCACGACGTGCCAAGCGTCAAACGTGTTTCCTGTGTAATAATTAAGTTTCAATAAATAATTACCTATTTTCAAAAACAACTAGTTTTTTTTAATGATAATAACTTGTAGTATAGCTTGGCTAATTGAAGCTTAATTGACCTTGTCTTTTAGAATGACCTAACCTCAAATATTGTTGCTAATATCCAATTAACAAAATTGGCATTTTTTAATTTATCCACTCATAATTTGAATATTCTTGAAAAATCAGTTAAGGTAGACAAACTATGGCTAGAGTTAGTAGGCTGTTATTTTCACAAAAAATAGATGTGAATCCATTATTTAATTGTGCTGATATAAAGTCCTATAAAAGAGTTTATGAAGACTATCGAATCAAAGGTTAAAGAAAGCCGTTGAATCATACAAAAAGAGCATGTCGTCTCGGAAAGTGTTCAAAAAGTTTGGGATACTGAAATCGACGATAACATTATAGGCTAAATGAATTAAAGAACCTCGAAGAGTTGCTCGGCCCTGTGCTGTTAATGACGAGGATGAGCGCGTTAAAACGCGATCATTAATTTAGTGTTTTATTTGGGGTTTCCTCCTTCAAGCACTAGACGTTAGACATATTGTAAAAAAGGTTTGGACGCTAAAGGTGTAAATGAACCTCATTTTCATGGGCTACTAAATTTCTTCAAAGGCAAAGTGATTTTGCCACACAACGATTAGTTGAAAATATAAAAGGACTGAGGGCTGCTAACCCTACAAGACTTTTACGAATATTTTGATTACATGTGGTATACCTTGCGAGGTGTGGCATCAAAAGCTATCGCGAACTACGATGAAACTAATTTTACATATAATTCTCTACAAGGAAAATATATTGCATGCAGAGGCTGGACACATTAAAATCAAGTGTATCCGTGACGTTTGTGGGTTCACTTGCGAGCAACACTTTACCAGCCTTGATTGTTTACAAGGGTACCTATCTTCAGTCTACTTGGGTTGAGGAAGAGGCTAGAAATTATCATTACAATGTATCCAAGAGTGGATGGTTTGAGGAACCCATATTTGACGACTGGTTTCAACAGATGGTATATCTAGACTTCCGGCAGTTTCCTTTAGATCATCGTAAACTAATAATCGGGGACAATCTGCAAAGCCATGCGTCAGCAGCCATCGTGCAGATCTGCGAAGAAGAAAATATTCGATTTACTTTTCTTTTGAGCAATCATAAGATAGCATTTTTAGACCCTTAAAAATAAATTGGAGAGAAAACTTGGAAATAAGGAATCAACGTAATAGAGGTTGCATTCAGAAATCGCAGCTTCTTCGTCTTTTAGGTTAAAGAATGGAGAAAACAATTTAAAACCAGGGATGAGGACTGCTGGAATTTATCCTTTAAATAGAAATGAAATTATAAAGCATTTGCCCAAAAATGATGAAATGTCTACTGATTCTGAAGTTTGAATGGCATTTTGCAAACCTATTTAGAAGAAAAACCAAAATTAGAATGTTACGCTCAGGTTAGGAAATGCAAAAAGTTAAAGGTTCCAGATGGTGAAAGTATTAGTGCCATTGACTTAAAAGAAAATGAAGGTGAAGCCATTCCTAGAAAAGCATTAAAGAAAAATATGCAACAGTCATACCGAAACGTTGAAGTGCAACCAACATCGCCAGTAAATCTCCAACCGTAAGTTGGTCCTCCATGTTCTAAGAGCCAAGCAAATGAAAAGAATACAGAAAAACCTTCTCAGAACGGAATTAAGACTAACGAAATTACCGGCACTAGTAGTAAAGAAGACAAAATATTTTCTAGGTAAGATTTTATCTATTAAGAACTAACTGTTCCTTGAATGCAAATATTTAAGGTCTATCACATACTTATGTTTGTCCTGCTGTGAATGACATCAACTGCATTTCAGCTAACCAGATCATTCAAACTATAAATCCAGTTACTGCATCTCGTGATCATTTTGAATTTGCTTGCGATGCCTTAAAGGAACAATTATTAGTTAAATACTTGAAAGATGCCCTTTTCTGTGTTTTTGTTCACGTTACAATGTTTTTGGATTATTAAGTTGAATTAATATAATTTCAAGTTTAAAGGAATAGATCGGATTAGTGAAGTTAGGTTTTATAGTAGAATTTAAGTTTCAGAAGGTTTTTGTATAAGTTTTAAATAGAACATAAACCTGTTCTTTTAAAAATTGTATTGATGTGATCAAAGTTGCTACTAAAGCTTATAAAATTAGCCAAACATATAAAATCTGTTAGTGGCCAAAGTTATCCGACAATGGTGGGCAACCTTAGACACGGACATTTTATTATTTTAAAGTGTCTGGCAAATTTTCATACAACTTTAAAATACTAACCAAGACACATTTAGTGCAGTTTTTGAGAAATATTTTTTTATTTTTATTAAAGTAATAAAATAAAATTAAAATTAAAATATTGTTTAGTTTAGACCTAAATTAATTTTAATGGAAAAAAAGTGTTACATGTTCCTAATTATTGTTAACTGTATGACTGTTCTTCCAATTTATATATATATATATATATATATATATATATATATATATATATATATA
>JAHWXV010126205.1:0-14003 GCA_024586415.1 Phrixothrix hirtus | reverse complement strand
TTTATAAGATGAAAAACGAACACAAAGTTAAATTTATTGAAACTTGAAACAATTTCATTAAAATCCCCGATACAATACGAAATTTAAAGCATTATTCGCGTATATAAAACTGTTGTTGGCCGAAACAATTGATCTTTAATTCTCCCCTAGGTAATTTAAAAGTCACCCAAGACACTGGTTTCGCGCGGTTAGCGTTTGCTATCCTACCAACCACAGCGTTGAAGAGATATTTCTTCCTGGGTTGGGATGGTCATTTATGTTTATCTACTCGTAAGGGAAGGAGAGGGTGAACCTTGTTCACTCTTCAGGGAAATTGAAAAGCTTCTGCGGCTCCCATCTTCCCGTTAATTCAAGTTGGGTCAATCTCCAGAGCAGCTCATCGATAAAATGGGTACCAACATATGTCGACAGTGAGCTGAACTCAAAAGATCATAGCTTCAAATGTGAGTGGACGCTCAGTTCTCGGCCCCTCTTTAACTATTGCCGATGTATGACAGCTCACAGAATTGAGACAATACACGACTTTCTCTTACGTATTATAGATATGCAAATGTCAACAAATAAATAAAATATTAATTTATTTTTATTTTGGGAACGATAATTGGAACGGCCACCCATTCAAGTTAGTGGACACGTAAAACCCTGTTTAACTCCAGAGATTTTCTCTGATAACTCGTTTCAACGCGTAAAAGGGTGTCAAAGACTTAAGAAATGTAGTAAGCTTTAAACAATTGTAGCCATTTTCAAGAACATTGTGAAAAAACTTAAAAATCGCAAGAACAAATGGCACTTGTGGTCGTGTGCGGAAAATAGAAAACAAACAATTTTTCATTTTTATACGGTTTAGTTTTTGAGATGTGTTGTTTACCATACTTTAAGTACTTCCGATTACTCGGTTATTTGAAAAACAATTAACTAAGAAATATACGAGTTTTAACAAAATCGTTTGAGACGGTTCAAAGGAAAATTGCAAAAAACTAAACATTCGGAAAGTATCTAAAAATGATAAAATTAAAGTTGTGCTTGCGTTTATTCGATTTTAACCAAATTCTTGATTTTGCACTGAGAAGTGGTTATGACCTCATATAAAAATTTTATTTAGCTAGGACTTTAGTTTCATAGTTATTTTATTCAAAGTTAATGGTATAAGTACTTTCAGTTACTTGATTTGCAGAAATTTTCCTGAGAAACCGCCTAAATTATATAAAAACCATTAAATGTCTAAGAAATATAATAAATCTAGAAAAAAATCGTTAGAGCCTATTTAGAGAAAATCTCAAAAAATTAAAAAATAACAAGACTAAAATCGCACTTCCAGTTATCCGATTTTAGCGAAATTGTTACGGTTACGTGCACGGATGGAGCAAACTTAATTATAAAATTTTATTTATTTACGACTTTTTGTTTTCGAAATATCGTGTTCACAGACACACACACACACACAGACCAAGTTCTAAAAACATGATTTTCGCACACGAAAACGTGTAATTTCGACATCGAGAATTTTTAACAAAAGCAATACTTTCTCTTTTACCTATATTTCATAAAGTAAAAATATAACAACAGGCGGTAAGCCTCTTTTAAAAAGAAAATACATTTTAAACCTAGTCAAATGATAATAGAGCCAAATTAGCAAACGTGGATAGGTATTCATAAATTTATATGTTTCTTCCTAGGCAGAAACCATACGGTTGATTTTTAAACTTGCTTTAAAAGCGGGGCGTGCGGTAATTAGTCTGCCTAGACAAGTGATGGCGCCACCAATATCCCGCCAATGTTTTTATTCGTAAAACCTAAACTTCAAATGTCAGACATCCAATTTTTAGCCCGATGCGTCATTTATTTTGCGTTTGACAGATTAAAAGCGAACAACTTGTGCACTTTTACAAAAATGAATAAAATTAAATAGCATGCAGTGATTAGATACTTCTTTTTCAAAAAGAAAACAGACTATGAGATCTATACCGTATTGTATGATGTTTATGGGGACTTGGAGCCATAGATATCAACAACGAAATACTGAACAGCGTAATTTAAACGTCGTCGTACGAACCTTCCTGGCGTTCCAAAATGAGGTCACCACGCTATATGACCCGAACATCCATGGAATGATAATCAACCATCGTTGAATGACTAAGCGAGAGATAACTGAGGCTGTAGGCATCTCAACCGAACGGGGACTTAACATTTTGTATAATATTTGGGAATGCGTAAGTTCTCTGTCAGATGAGTCCCTCATTTGCTATCTATCGACAACAAAGGCGATCGTCTGTCCATGTTGAAGAAGCATTTCGCCACGTTCAACCGCGATAAGATGGACTTTTTACGCAGTTTTGTAACCATGTATACATCACAACACACCATAGATCAAGGAGCAGTCGAAACAGTGAATAGCCTGTGACGAATCGAAACCAAAAAAAAGCAAGACGTGTTCGTCGGCCAACAAAATCATGGCCACCGTTTTTTCGAATACGGACAACATAATTCACATCGATTGCCTTGAAAAGGCAAAATGGTTACAAGACTGTATTATGCTAAGTTGTTGGACCGATTTGATGCGAAAGCGACCGCAAGACGATGCACCGGCAAACAATTCGACCGTCACAATGGCAAAATTCCATGAATTGCGCTACGAATTGATTCCTCATTCGCCATATTCTCTTGACTTGGCTCCATCCAACTACTATTTATTCCCAAACTTAAAAAAATGGCTAGCTGAAACAGAGGACTATTTTGAGGGCTTCCGGAAATCGTATTTATTCGGAGGGCATCGAAAAGTTAGGAAATCGATGGACAAAATGTACAACGCTTAAAGGAGATTATGTTGAAAAATAAAATTAGTTTAGTCGCAAAAAGTTGTGTTTTCTTGCCTAGGCCTAGAAGCAATTGTAAGATCCTACGACGTAAGAATTAAAGCGTTAGTTCAAAATCTTCTAAAATTCAAAGCCAATTTTGAATGGACGAAACCTATACTTAAAGTTGTCAGTAAAACCTCATAAAATTTCCCAAGCCATATACGAAGGCTAAGTGACAGTATTGTAAACGAAAACATGATTTTTCCTAGACGAGCAAGTGCCAAATTTCAATTCAGTATATTTCGTAGTTTTAGTTTAAGAGCTCATAATATAAAATGCCATTACAATTGATGGGCGGCTACGGCGAGGGCTAAGGGTATGGTCGTGGTGGCCGTACAGTGTTTTATATTAAGAATTCTTAAACGACAAATACGCAACATACTGAACTGACACTGAGTATTGTTCATGTTTTCGTTCGCAATACTACTATGTATGCTTCATTTGTCTTAAATCAAACGACTCTCGTAATTGCAACTTTTTCATGTTCTAAAGAGGAGTCTTTAATTTACTTATTCACACCTTGTGAATTTTACATTTACAATTTCGTTAAACGCATCCTTGATATTTTAGTTTAAATTTGTTTAGTAAAGCATTTGGTCAAGGTAGCCAAGGTGCGCATTCCCTCCAATTGTACGTGTTTTAACGCGTATTTTAATACATGTCAGTTATCAAATCTGCTTGTTGCATTATGAACTTCAATTTGGAGTTAAGTGAACCATAAATGTAAAATCCTTTTACTTGCTATTCTATTATTTCCTACAATGTTCATTTTTCTATGCATTTTCTTTTATTAAACTTGTATTAATTTATGTGGCATTTCCATTTACTTATTTTAATTGATATATTCTGCATTAATTTTCTTATATTTTGTATTATATCGAATGTTCAATTTAATTTAATTTTAATTGCTTTTAATTTTATCGTTACGCTCATGTATTTTATTCGTAGTCCAATTTTAAATAACGAATTGACTTTGAATAAATTTAAATTTCAGCTCTGTAACATAAGTGCTGTTCAGTTTCTACAATAGACCCATTTCATCCGAATTCAATCAAAATATCTTACATACTTTAAAAAATAATGACATTTTTAATTCGATCAAATGGGTTTTTAAAAAATAATATTTTCATTACTAAATTTGTGGAATTGGAAAGTTATATAAAATGCAAAACATTAGAACGTTCACAACTTAAAAGCCAAAAAAGATTGATTGCAGTGCGTAAAATACTCCGATTGTCGGTAGTGGGGTACAAGTATGCGATGTTTTCGGGCCAGATACCCCATCTTTATTTTCGAAAAATTGTCGATTTCTTTCCTCACCATGAACATTTTTTTTAGAAATTTGTAAATTTAATTCCATTCATTCTCACCAACCTCCGTGTACAATTATTAAAAAATGTTAACCACTTACTACATTAACCGTCTTGTAATCTACGGAGTCTGGGGGACTCACCTCACTTTTTTAAGTTAAGGAGACAGCGTATATTATTGAACGTGGCTGAAATCTTCAATAATCTCCTGATGGCGCAAAGAGGAGGGATAGTGAGTTTCGTTATTTCGTCATTTTATTCCTTCGTGCAAGTTGTCTTGCGCTTGATAGTCTCACAAACTGCACAGTATTTTCCACTGCTATGGTTATCGAGTCTATCAGATTTTGTGGCCTTCACAAGTGCTATTCATTGATCAATTTCTTAGAACATGTAAATTAATTTTTTTCATGTTTTATTTTTATTTTTACCCATAAAATTTTGCAATTTAATACTTAGTATTTCCTGCAGAACTTCATCATTTCCACTATGTTTTCAAGTCTAATCTAGATAATTTTCCTTATTGGTTTGTTCATGGTATTTTGGGATTGATTTATTTTCATGATATCCATTTGGTTGTGTTCTGTTTTCAAACAGATCACAAGAGGAAAATGTTACGCCCGATGGAATCTAACTTCAAAGACGTTTAGGGGAACTACTTTAGAAAGATGAAACCGCTCTGGGGATTAGTCTTCTTTTTTGGCAGAAGAACAAGTTAGTAATTCTGAAGGATTATGAAGAGAATTTTGACTACGTACCAAAAGAAGACAATGATGAACAGATATCAGTACAGACGCTGAGGTAAGAGGTAAGAACGAAGTCTAACCTATTAAAAGGTCTGATATGGACATTCTTGTAGTGCATCTAAGGAAGCATTATTTTGAATGGAACTCGGAAAAATCAAATCAGCGAGTCGAAACTCCTGCATATTACAGGATTGCAGAGTTACTTGCTATATCGGCGCTTACTAACAAGAATTATGATAAAACCGCTTCTTCATTTAAGATTTTCAAAGTTTTGATTTTTCCTGATATATTGGAAGAGATTGTAAAGAGGACAAATGTGAAAATACAGTAAGTACCAAACCTAAATATTCACCACAATCATAAATGCTGCTTCTGGATGGAAATGACGACATACTTCGGGGTTCTATTTTAGGTTTCTATATTCAAAAAAAGACACACTTTTTAGGACAGTTATGTCTGGTAAAATATGTTACTTACTAAACTTCCGTTTGCTTTTCGAAGATCTAGAGCTAGAAGTGTTAGAATAAATGTAGATAAAGTTGCGGCAATATCTTTCGGATCCAACAAGTTTATACAAAAGTACATTTTCTATAAAGAGCGTTACAACAGATGAAATGCTCGTTCCATTCTGAAGGAACTGTAACAAACCTTTTAAGTGTGACATTTTGATGGAAGATATATTTATACTGAGAAGAACCTAGGTAGACTAGGATTGTCTGTTGAGGAAAGGGCCACATTAACTAAACTTAATCAATTAATTGTCATATGGATGGATCTAACATAGATGTCACTGAGACAACTATTTTTGCTCAATAGAATTTTGTCAATAGCTTTTATGAAGAGGTCTTGTATTTATAGGTTACCTCAGGAAAAACAAGCCACATATACCTACGGAATGCTTAGCCAGCCCATCAAGGCAAGTTAGCTCTTCTCTATATGGGTTCAACGATTAACTTCATCTGTGTTTAAAAAAAGCACGTGCTAATCTTATCCCCACAACACATCATTTAAAAACAATTTCGGGTGAGTCTAGTAAACCCAAAATAATTGTTTTATAATAAGTCAAAAGGTGGTGTCGATTGTCTCGATTATAAATGTGGGATTTATTGAAGCTGACGAAAATCATTTAGGTGACGTCTCACTATTTTGCAAAATTATTGTTATAGCTGTTACAAATGCGTACAAGATGTATTTCTGTTTCAGTAATAACCAGTATCGTCGTCTATAGAAGACTACGGACATTTTGATCTTGCAGACCTTGAAATTTCCTGACGATCCTCCACCAGCAATAAACAAGAAAGACTTGATGAAAGGGTATACCACTTCTGTGTCCGGCAATACTAAGTGGAATGTAAGAAAGCACATTGTTTACGGTAAAATTTGCAAGTATTGCCTTGCCATCTCGTCGTTCATATTTTTCGTTTTTTTGTGATATGGGTAGTATGCATTTTTAGAAATTGGTTTCTGTGCGTGTGGTCAATGTATCTCGGAAACTAAACGTCTCAGAGTAACGAAATATTTACGTTTATTATGTTCCTGACATGCTTTAATAGGAATTTCGTTCAAATCTAATTACCGGAAGTGTCACTTTATCCTTGCAATTTTTAAGTTTTTTGCGATTTTCTCGACAACGGCTGTACGTTTCTTACGCCTATAATGCTCTTTAACGCAAACTTATCAGTTTCTCTGCGAAACTTGGGTGAAGCGAGTTATCGATGAAAATCTTCCGATTAACTTGGATCGGTGATCGTTCCAGTTATCGTTTCCAAAATAAACGTAAATAATATTTTAATCGTTTGTAGATATTACTTGCGTATCTATAATACGTAAGAGAAAGTCGTGTGTTCTCTCATACGAGATCGTTTTTCCCAATTGATTGCTTTGGCGGAACAGAAAAATTAACAAAGCTAAAAAGTGTTTTATCTAACTAACGACGAACAAAATGAAAATCTATAAAAAGAATTATTATTTAGATATTATATAAAATTCAAAATTATGAAGGAATTTTTTGTAAGACGGCTCGAATTACAAACATTCGAGCATAGTTGGATTTATAGAAGTGCTTGAATTTTGTTATTAACGCCGTCTAATAAAAGATTCCTTCATAATTTTGAATCTTATCTAATATTTAAATAATAATTTTTCATAGATTTTCATTCTGTACATCGTTAGGCAGATAAAACAATTGTTAGCAATACGTTAAATTTTCCATGTTCCACCAAATCAATCGATTTGAAAACATTATGCAGAGTGCCTAAAAATACGTGACACCACGCAAACTGTGGTTATCTTATGACCTGTATAAGATTTTTTCAAAAACGATTTTTAAATTTTGAAAATTTAAATGATATAATTTGCTCTAAATACAAGCCTGTCTACCAACTAAATGGAATTATGAATGCAATGATTATAAACACGTACAGCTGTAATTTTATATGCTAATAAAAACATACAATGTTTGCTTAGAGCGTGCTTGTAGTAATGTAACCTACAAAAGTTTTTTGGATTTGTTTATTTTCTTTGAAACAACAAAATAAGTTTAAGTCAGCTGTTACACTTTAATGTTTAATGTTTAAACATATTTTTTCATTGCTGCTATCAATATTATTTGATAAAACCACATGATTCTAAATTGCATTATCTTAAAATTTGTGACGTGTTCAATGAAGATATTCTAAAATAAATAAGCGATTGCTTTTACGCTGAGCAGTAAATTACTTTTGTAAACAAAAAGAACAACTGGATGATCCATTATTTGTTTTGTTTTGCAAAAATGATTTTTAAATTTTTCGTTTACCTGTTACATTTATGTATAGGAGATTGAGAAGTACTGTTCTAATATTTTAAAATGACATATGTATTTGGTAACAGAAACAACAAAATCCTTTTTATTTTATCTTCTGAAATAAATATTTTTAGAAACAAACATATGTTTTTAGTTTAAGATATACTGATGAGTAATAGACATCAAGGGCAACGATATTACTATCCGGTACGACACGCACGCCACGATTGCACTTAATACTATAATTGTTAATATTTCCAAAATTATATGTTTTTAAAAAAAATTCATAAACAAATTTTGTTGTACAGGCCATAAAGTTCCCTCAGTTTGCGCGGTGTCACTAACTTTTGAGACACCCTGCATACCAGGTCCCCGGAAAGAATGAAATATTCTATATAACTAAGTAAATATCAATTTTAATGAAAAATATTTTAACTAAAAGTTGTTTGGTGTTTAGTTCTACACTATACAGCAATGCTTAATTACGATTTTTTTGGAAAACATTTCAACTTTTTTAAATATTACAGAATCCCTGTAGTAGGACAACTTGACTACATAAGAAATACATCATGACGTCATGTTTTTATATTTTTCTTCGAATTATTGAAAAATTGTATCATCGTTGGTAGAGACAAAATACATAAGCTTCTGTGTTTTGATATTTATCAGAAAATGGTTACAATTTTTCAATATAACTAGAAGACGTCACAACGTATTTCTTAATGATACGAATTCTAAAACACGTACTTATACATGAAAAATTGCAAGTACGCAAAAAATAGTAAGAAGGCGTTTATTTTAACTTTAGTATTTTATTCCATACTAAAAACACAACAAACAGGAATTCAAAGTACAAAGCTGATCAAAAAAATGTATAGACAAAAATGGCAATGAAAATTAAATTTTTATCTGCAATGATTTTGATCATGTTTTGAGAATTTTACTTTGAATTGCTGTTTGTTTAACTGTTGAATGTTGAATAATAATTCTGATGTTAAAATAAACGCCAGACTACTATTTTTAGCGTTCTTAACATTTTTTGACATTATTTGATTTTAACCAAATTCTTGATTTAGCATACAAATGTAGTTATGGCCACAAATATAAATTTTCATTCAGCTAGGACTTTTAGTTTCATAGTTATTTTATTTAGAGTTAACGGAGTTTACGGAAAAGTTTCGAGAAACAGTTTAAACTTTATATCCGGGACACCCTGTATAGTACAAAAAATGTCGTTTAAAAATGTATACGTTGCCATGAAAATATTGAGATGTTAAATTTTTTCGAAATACATCTCCATGTCTCTATAAAAAAAATTTTTAGCAAACATCTGTTGTGCTATTTTTGAAAACAACATTTTTCGAAAATCATATTTTGTTGCAGTTGCGTTTGTGAAATGTAGTAACCATGGAAGTGATATCAATTGTAACTTGTGGGAAAAAATGAGATAATACGCGCGGGGGCGATTTTTGTGGGCTTACACGGCTATACCCCTCGATTAAAGAAGTATTTAGCGAACGCAGTTTTGTTCGATCTGCGAAGTTGATGAGATGGTTTTCTCTTGTTCCGGTCCTTGAGAATGTTTGTTCAGCTAAAGACAAAAGGTCTGGATGGTGACTTTTGCAACCCCTTTCTATACGTTAGTGTTAGTAATATATTTAGATACCTTCTCTACGTATTCATTTTATCTGTCTTAGTCGTTTTGTTTCGCTTGTTACTGATCAAACTTATACTTAGGGTGGAATTCATAACTACACTAAAGCAACCCTCAAACTTAAAAGAAACCTTAACTTTCAACTTTGAAATTTTTAAATAAGTAGCCGAACCTTAAGGATTGATAAGGGAAAAATGAGTGGGCCCTCAAGGGTAGTAATAGGGCCTCTCATCTTTCACTCAACAATTCCTAAAAATTGGCTAGCACAGTAATTTAAAAATTTCAAAGTTAGGGTTTCTCAAGCTTGAGGGCTGCTTTAGTGGGTTTTTGAATTTTATCTTATAACATTTCTAATAGCGAGCTGGAGTGACGTGGTCTAGCATTCGGGAGGTTCTGGGTCTGAGCCCGGAGGCGCCTGCTCTGATTCAGGTCTCGGGCCTACCCTCGAATCTCTTTCCAAACCTATCCTTGTCTTTACTTATCCTTACTTCCTATTCTTCGCTCGAAAAGCATCCCAGTTATACTTATTGGAGTTCGCCCCCTTCGGAGGGAATTGAAATAACGATATTTTTACCTTTTACAACCTTAGGCCCACTGTAGAAATTTTAAAGCTTCGGTGCGCACACTTTGTCTACATTGCATCAAAGTTAATATAACGCGATCTATGTTTGATAACAAAGTCTAACAACAAGAGATCTATTGTTTTTGTGCCGTTTTTTGGCGGGAAACAATTCGCACTTCAATTTGACACATAAAAAATTGTGAAAAACTTTGATTCTTTTCTAAATTTATGAATTGTCTCTACAAAAAAATTTGAAAAATTGGTAGTTTGTAGCTGTCCTTGATTTTTATTGTACCTAATTTTTCGGCACATGTAACCATTCTATAAACGCACAACACAATAAGTTTAATATTCACTTCAGATATTAAAAATGTTTATTTATGCGAACATCAAAAGTATCAATTATTTTTCAAAATTCAAATTATAAACTTTACAGAAATTGTTCGTAAAAATTAGTAAACAGTTGAATTTACTTACAGAAACAGACGCTTCGTCTTCTTTAAAAAAGGCGATGCTTGAATTTTTTTGGAAACTGTCCCATTTATTTGGTGGCGCCACGCCCTAAAATTTTAAATGTTAAATACTAGTGTTTAAAAATGTATTAACCGTAATAATTTAATTGTAAGAGGTAAATGCACTATTTCTTTTTAGTTTTTTGGTTACAAAATTATTTTCAGCACTATTTTCTCGTTCGACCACTAATTTCCGAACACATTCAATGACAATGATGAATTGAAGTGATGATTGTGTTATAAATGAACAGAAGTGACAACTCTAAGTTTCTTAATATTTTCCAGTCAATTTGGCAGAGGCTTCAAACTGTATTAGTGAAACCATCGATAATGTTATTTTTATGAGACAATATACAGCCATATAATTATATGAAGCTCTTTCATAATCATACCTCCTAGTTTTCAACCAACTAACGGTAATTACATTTTACGAAATTATAATTTATTACAATGGTTGTTGTACCCCGACGTACATAAATATCTATTTTGCGCCATACTTGGCAAGTCAATTTGATATGCTTTATCCATAGATATGTATAATCAATTAGCGCAAGCAACGTGATGAACAACAGTTTTTCTGAGTTCTTTCAAAATTGCCCTATTAAATATAATTGTTATACTAATTTAATTAAAATTTTATAATAAATAACTGAAAACACGAACTGACGTTTTTAAGTCAATCAATAATGGAATTAGTCCGCTCCAAGCGGTTTCACCTACTCAAAAATTGACGGATAGAGATGTTACGCGTGAAACTATTTTGAGAAACTGCGGAGGTTCAAGACTTCCTCAGGTGATCAAAATCCCACATATAAAAGGCGAAAATTATAATCTCGTTGTAACTGAATCGTATAATTTGCATGACAGATAGCTCTATTGATAATAACAGTGTTTCTTTTAAAATTAAAGAGTGGCCTGTGTAGTAATTTATAATGAAAGAAAAGGAATCAATTTTTTCAAAAACACGTCTATGTGTTAAGCAAAAGAAATAATACATGATAAATGCGCTACACGTTCCTATAAATAATTAGTGCCTGTAATTTATCAAAAAAGTGTATGCAAAAGTGTTATTTAAACTATTTGATCGGTTTCCGACATTATATAGGGTCATTGATTTTTAATTAGGAATAAACAAATAAGCCATTTATAAAAGCAAGCTGGAAATAGCACCGAGATATTGAAATTATAATACAATTACAATATTAAATTAGATTTTAAACTGTTCAGCAGAAATACTTACAATTAGAATTGGAACGTCCTTAGGCGTTTTGAATGTAATTTTCGGGCATGAAAAATTAAATTAGTTTGAAAATTTGGACTTGAAAGAATCATACTCAGGAATATGTGTAATAGACTAACACTCTCTTTTATACGGTCGTCAGTAATTATTTACGTACTTTATGAGGCAATATACCTGACAGCTATTAGTAACGATAATGGTAATGCAAGTGCGTGTTCAACACTAGGTCTACACATTCCAACGCGGTGCTGCAAAGATTGATGTTTCCACGGAGTGTAATTAAAAGGATATTGTTTCCATTTAACACGCCGATCTTTAGAAGTGCCAAAAAAGCAGACCGTAATTTATGGAATTTCCATTTATCTTACGTAATTAATTGTATTACCTTAGATCCTCTAAAAAGTAACAAACGAGTTTAATTCCTATTCTTTGTGGACAAAAACGTCAACATACCTACCTGTGTTTATATTGTGATGAAGAAAGGAGATTATGAAAATGTTTATTTTTGTATTTTTAATTCGGGAATAAAAGTAAGCATTCATCCGATGTCTACTCAACATCAACAGCCATTCACGTCCACCTACGATATCCTTCGAATATAGGTGTTCTAATATTCTAATTGACTAGTTTGAAATATTACAAATCGTCTATAAAACGTTCATAACAATTGATTTTGTAACTCTTAAACTCGCCTTAAATAAATAAAGTACAAGAGGCACGTGTAATCAATACCGTTTGACGCAACATATTTACCACAAGCATTCATAATTATGAAGGGTTGAAAACAATTTAAAAGCAATTCAAATTTTCGAAAGCAATGATTGGTACGTGAAAGTGTGCATCAAAGTTTTTAACAAATTATGTTATCTTAGCTATAAATAAATATACAGAATTATATTGCAAATGATCTTGATACAACTGACAAAGGTAGCAATATGAACGTATGTACAGATCCCACCCCGTGCAGATTTTTTTTATTAAAAATTTGTTCCCATCTCTAATTATTTATATTGTTATAGATGTACACGAAAAAGATTAAATTTTTAAATAATATTATTAAGTTTAATTACCTATGATTGCAATGAATTTTTATAAATTTACAATTTAGTAAATGGGACGATTTTGATATCAAGAAGTAACTTCGATAATAACATCGAGTTCAAATTTCATGTTATGGGTTAACCCAAGGGCACATCTCCTTGGATGTACGAGGGCGGTCTGATAAATGGCTGGTTTAAACATGAGAAAATAACTTTTTCTTCAAAATTTCAATTTATTTCTCGACATAGTCTCCTTTTAGCCCGATACACTTAGTCTAATGTTTTTCCAATTTAATTAGGCCATCCTTGTAGTACGACTTATCAAGTCCTCAAAAATATGCATGAGTTTCCCATTCAACTTCCACATTTGATTTGAATCTCCTTCCACCAAGCCATATTTTCAGGTTTGGGAACAGGATGTAGTTATAGGGAGCTAGATCAGGAGAATATGGTGGATGCGGAAAGAATTCGTAACGTAGTTCATCCAATTTCTGGATTAACTATGTGAATTAAAAACCACTTTCTCTTTTGCCAAATGTGGTCGATTTTTCTTTATTTCAACGTGCAATCGGTCCAGTAATGCCACATAAAAATCTCCTGTGATTTTTTTGTGCGTTTTAAGATAATCGATGAGTATCACACCTTGTGCATCCCAAGAAACAGCCGCGAAAACATTTCCAGCTGATGCAACCACTTTTGCTTTCTTCGGTGCACTTTGTTTTGATTGTTGTTTTGTTTCAGGTATGTAGTGATGGATCCATGTTTCATCTACGGTTATGCATCTACGCAAAAATTCATCTGCATTACGTTGAAACATCGCCAAACATTGCTTTTGAAATGACCACACGATTGCGTTTTTGTTCGATTGTCAACAAACGCGGCACCCATCTTGCCGACAGCTTTTTCATATGTAAATGTTCATGCAAAATGTTACGCGTTCTTTTGAGATATTTACCATGCCAGCTATCTCACTTAGTTTCACTCTAGATCTTCCAAAACGATATCATGGATTTTATCGATCATTTCTTTGGTGGTCACTTCGACTGATCGACCTGAATGATGTTCATCAATTTTGCTTGTACGACCACGTTTAAATTCTGCAAACCAATAAATCACAGTTGAATTCGCTGGAGTAGAAGTACCATAATATTTATCAAGCTTTTCCTTTGTTTCTTTTGCAGTTTTTCCACGTGAAAAAATCCATGCACGAAATTCGTTTTTATCCATTATTTTAACACAATCACAAGTTGTTCGCTTTTTATGGCTGTCAAACATAAACTAAATGACATATAGCGCTAAAAA
>JAHWXV010126204.1:0-11735 GCA_024586415.1 Phrixothrix hirtus | reverse complement strand
AGCTAATTTCTTATAAATTAACAATCTTTTAGAAAAATAAATCTATACAATTGATTTAATTTTTCCATGTTAGATTCGCGTTAATTTATGAATTAAATTAGGTGAGTCTAACAACGATTATACTGCGTACTATTTATTTCAAAAACCTCCTATTTCCCTGATCCACTTGTATGTATCTAAATCGATTATATTTCTTCAAAACTTTCCGATTTTCGGTATAAAAAGCTGAGCGGTTGCAACGTTTACGCTGCGCCTGCGCAGTGTATGCCTTTAGATCAAAAAAAAATTAGAGATATTCGAGACATACCTTTTAACTAAAGTTAGAATTTAACAAATTCGTACCTGGAGACAAAACCAAGTAAAGTACGACATCTGCAATTAAATATAGATAACAGAAGCTGGTGTGCTTCTGGAAACCATCAAGAGTACATTTCACCAATGATAGATTTAGCTAGATACGAAATCATGGTCTGGGTTTAACTGAACAGTTTGTAGAAGCACCTGCTTTTATCTACATCGCAAGAGCTTTTCTTCAGTGCGAATTGTTAAATTTGTTCTGTTTATACTATTTCTAATGCGGAATACTATTTTTAGTTAATTTTAATTACGAAGTTTTTACGCTGCGTTTTTACTAAAAGAAAAATTAGGGATTATCGCAACATACTTTTTAATCTACATTAAAATATCAGCAAATTTGAATGAAGAAAAACCCTAGAAAAGTAGTAAAAGTACATAATAAAACTTCCATGTTTCTAGATACTGTCCAGAGTTCATCTCACTGATAAGAGTTCCGAAACTAGTTAGGTTTTCTCTCGCCGGTTTGCAGCAACACAGAAGCTTTTATTTGTAGGCACATTACGAAGGGTTTTTCTCCAGTACGAATTTTTTAAATTCCAAACATAGAAGTTTATACAATTTCTAATTTTAATTAATATTCAAGTTCTATTTTCAATCAACCTTAATTTAATAGATAGTGACGTCATTTTAATTATTACTTAAAAAATAGGTAATCGTTATATGACTAATAAAAAACCGCATATAAATAATGAAATAAAAAAACTATTTTAATGACACAAAATGTTAACACGCAACAGCTTTGCTTATCTAAATTAAATGTTAATTTGCTGTGAATTATATTTAAGAAAGTCAACTCTCATTATTTACACCGTAAAATCACAAGAGTATTTAGTTACAGTTACCAGAAAATTTTAAATAGCGTATTCAAAATTATGAATTATTAAATAAGGTAATAAACGCTGCAACTAAAAGATGTTAAGAATAGAAGAAACGAAATAATTGATCACTTGAACGTAATTAGGAAAAAGTTGAAAACCCAGGTTTTACAGTAATAAATGAAGACAAATGAGAAGTTAACATAAATACAATACGTACATTGAATTCTATTCATACACAATAACTCATTGCATAAATATTACAATTATATCTAAAAATAATACATGACAAATTTATAACTAAGATTTAATCTATACAGGGTAAGGTGCGACGATTGTCGGTATATTGAAGGAGATTTAGTTGTGAAAATTTTTATATACGAGTTATTATACGCTCTCTATCGAGCTAAAGTAATACCGCGTTCGCTCTACTTTCATTTATATCGAAAGGCGGCTACAACTTGGGTGTTTTAAATCTAATCTCAAGGAAAGTTGCATAACATGACTTCATATTTGGCTTTCGCAGTTTTCAGAACAATCAATTTTGACTGTTGCTTTGTAATTTGGAGAGGTTCCATTACATGTTATTTCTACGATATTTTTAATGATATAAAATCGTCGTTTTAAGTTTAATTTAGAGTCCGACTATCTTTAATGATATTGAATATATACATCGACCTTAAGTGTGAATCTGTTGGATTGACAGCTCTCCTAACGGTCCATAAAGATAGTAAAATAACTTAAATCCTATTATAGTGACATATTTGAAGAGAAATTTGCAGAGGAAGCGGAGGTCGGGGCGAAGGTGTATTAGTAGATACGCCAGAGTACAAATCTGGAAGCCCGGGTTCGATCCCCGGTCGCCTCTAAACCTTTTTCTAAAATTGTGCTCATTTCTTCTTGAATACTTTCAATCTCTAAATGAAAAGTATGTTGGAAATTTAAAAATAATTACCAAGTGATATATAGCGTGCTAGCAATTGTATGTCAATGTATTAAAACTTTAAGGACTTGAAACTTCTTCATTTCAAATAAAACGACATACATTTTATTAAATATTCCTACGCAACAAATAAAACCTCGTATTCATCGATATTAGTATTCCCTATAGCGATCTATATCAGAAAATGGAAACGTTGTTCATTAAACCTTTAATTAATAAGCGTAACTACATAAACAAATATTTTAGTATTCTAAAAATAAAATTCAAAATAATATTTCCCTAAAATTGCACTCATAAAAGTGAACAATTGTATACATTTCAAAAGGATTTGAAAAACTTTTCTTAGTTAAAGACATATGTTAATGAAAATCTTAAGATCCATTTAAATAGTCATGTCTACAAAACTAGCAAAGTAACAAGGATTTAAACAAAACTTGACAAATACCGTTTTTAAACAGTGAAGTGAAATAGAAATAATTTTAAAATGAAGTTACACGATTGGTATAAGCACATTTTACAAATCGGTTGGCATAGAAATGCCAAACTGTAACTTAGGCCCCTTCATCTTGCTGCGGTGGGTCAGTTGCAGTATCAAATCAACTAGTAGTGCGAATAGCAGAAAAGTACTCCAAAATGTCCACAGCTACGGCCATGATGGATGATAACACGCGCGACACTCTTGTCGGCTACCTCGAGTGGGTTGACGACATCAGCCCAAACAAACCGATCCGACCTTCAAATGAAGTTCTGCGAGACCTGTCAGACCATATAATTAAACTGGCCCAAAATTACCCCGAAGCAGCCGGCAATGAAGCTGAAAGACTGCTAGCAGAATATGCAAGAGGCAGCGCAGCGGCACAAGCAGCCATAAAACTGCTCAGCGACGAAATGGATTACCCATCCGACGAAAAAGAAGACGGCAGCTTCCAAAAGGTGAAGTCTAGGAAGTGGAAATCCACCACTGGAAGGAATGAAGACGGACTTTCCAGTAAAGTTGCCATAAGCAATCGGTTCAAAGTCCTGTCGGATACTGAATAGGAACCAACAAAAGAAAAACCCGCCACGACCAGTACGAGCACTAGGAAGGCAAATCGCGTTCCACCAAAAGTGTTAAGAAAGAAGGATGAATAGGCGAGCATCCTCAAGGTGCTCAAAGAAAAAAGAATAGAACCCAGGGCAGCAGTCAACATTGTCATGGGAATACGCATCCAGCCGGAAACCCCAGAAGATTTCCGGCAAATAGTGAAAATCTTCAACGATAGGCAGCTGCCCTATCACACGTACTTACTACACCAAGAAAAATTTCTTAGGGTAATAATCAGGGGGCTGCCTAGTCAATCATCAACCAGGACATCAAGGACGAACTGGTAAACAAGGGTTTGCCAGTCCTGTCGGTGAAGAGGATGCGGAATGGAAGAACAAAAACGCACATTCCTCTAAACTTCGTAGAACTTACGAAATCCCCCTCATGGAAAGAAATCTTTAACCCAGAAAAGAAAAAAGAGGCATCATACAATGCCATCGATACCAGCAATTTGGGCACTCCCAAAGATGCTACAAAGCCGGCCCAAACTGTGTCAAGTGCGCCGATGGTTACCAAACAATCGAGTGCGCGAAGTGCCAGCAAAGTGAGTGAACTGTGGCGACGATCATACCGCGAACTACCGGGGGTGCCCAAAGCACCTAGCTCACAGAGTGCAAACTAGAGCGCAAACCAACACCACACCTGCAGCCATACGATCAGATGCAAATACCAAGACCTCCGGGAGCTTTTCATACGCGGATGTAGTGAAAGGCCCAACCGCACCCACACAACAAGAACCTAAGAACGCCATGCATCACACCCTCGACATGGGAAAATCACGAAGGCTGCTGCCATAATACGGGAAGCAGCAAAATACGCCTCCACCTTTGCCGAGGGTGTCACAAAGATCTTGGCCCGTCTCCCGGACATCCTCGCGGTGTTCGAGGCGGAGCCATGATCTCCACTCTCTCCAAACAGGGCGCTGAATCCGCAGCATTCATAATAAACTCTTCAAGCTAACAATCCGTCAGAAGTAAGAGATAAATTCATCCCGGTACTCAAGTCCCATTGAAAAAACGAAAAACGAAATCGCCATCTTTTGGTACCCAGTCTTTAGGTGGTAACCAGTCATTCAGTGAGGACCAGCCTAAGTGCAAAAGTAGTGCATCGAACGAAAAAGCATAAGGGAGTCTGGCGTAGATCTTTGAAGCTCAAATTACGCACAATCCAAGCCCAAGCCGCATTTGAGGATACATTTCACGAATTGTATTCAAGTGAAGTAACAACGCAAATAAATTCCCTGTTGCAAGTCCTTCTCTCGAAAAATGAAATTAATTCGAAGAGACGGACTATTACAATCAAAATTAAAAGAAGTGAAGTTGAAATTAACATTTAAATAAAGATAGTTTTGATTCATTCGCTAAACTAAAGACAATGATCTTCAAACAAAAGTATTTCATTCCTGGAAATCGACCATACCAGGTAAAAGAATTGCATTTTTTAGTAATTTTTGTCTTTATTGTTTTTAATAAATTTTTCTGTTTCATCTTCATTTTGTTCTTTTAATGTTAAAATTTATTTAGATTGTACATATGTAATAAAAATTCTTTTCAATGGTTTATAACTTAGATTGTTTTTACATACTTAACTATCCTTGAATAATAATAAAAAAAATGTAATATTTTGTTAAAATGATTACAACAAAAACGATATCGTTCAGATGGCCTCATAGGTCTCCCGAGCTTCAATTTATGGTTTTTTCCTTTTGGGGACATGTTAAATACATAATTTATGTTCCAGAAACATTGCATAAGTTTCAGAACCTCGTTACTGCTTCAATCACTGAGGAGAGGCTACAAAAATATTGTCAGATGATCGAGATGATTTTTGAAATCTTGTTCGGTCTTCGCTACAGAGCGTTGGAACGAACTAGATTTCTGTATTGAAATATGCTGTATGATGAACAGAGGAAACATCGAACTTGGATAATTTCTATTTCTTTTCATGAATTATTCATTATTTTATGTGTATTACTTTGCAAAATAAAGTTTTTTACAATCCAGCGATTCTTTTGTAGAGACTCTGTATAGTTAATCACGGATTTGTGATTATTTTCCTTAAAAATTAAATTATTCAGACGTTAATTTATTTAAATATTTTAGCGCAACTGAACTTAAAGGTGTTGAAATGCATAATATATGTATTAAAAGCAGACATAATTAAAGTTGTAAACATCAACATATTGTACAATTTGTTGCTATGGTGTACTTGTATAATTACTACAATTAATTAGGCATTCAACCTGCTTTTCCTTTTTGTTGCATGGATGAACATACAAGATACAATTGATTATTCTCATGAAAAAGCCAAGATATGAAATTTTAATTGATGCATTCAAAGTAATCAAGAATTTTTTTATTTTATTTTTGAAAAGAATTAAATAGAAATTCTTCGCTCAGAAATTAAAAATAATTGGTCTTATTAAGCACTGATCTAAAACACTGTAAAAGTTTATTTTTCTGGTTAATTAGATATTGGCGTGCAATTATCTATGTGCCTGAATTTAAAATACAACTGGAAATGCTTCGCTCTGGTTAATCTCTTTGCTTCACCAATTAATCTAGTAAATTAATAATTGCAAAAATGATAATTATTAAATATATTGTATTTGATCAAATCGTTTTTACAATAAATGTTGTGTAGGATATACGATAACACGTCTTATATTGAATGTATCAATTTGTCTGAATTATTTGCCTAAACCTTTAGCGTTTTCAAAAGTAGTGAGTAAAGGGGTGGCTGATACAAACGATGAGGTAACCGAAGGCCTTATAAATTATGCTGTTATCAAAGAAGGACCTAACGAATGGCTTATTCGTTAGCACATCTGAAAAGTTAGTTTCTATTGTTGCAAAAAATATTGATGTTGATGATCTGTTGTGGAGCTGATATTTTAGCGTTGAGATTGCAAAAAAACTGTAACGTAAGACCGATGATCAGGTACAGCCTAATCTCCGCTAGAAGAGGCACTAGAAAAGATTTTCAGAGACCAACGCTGTATACAATAAAAAATACACAATTCTCAGGTTCGTTAAAAACTTGACGATGTTACCGCGTATCTGGAAGTAAAAAGTTAAAGCTAAATAAATATAACTGAAATAAAGAATTTCGCTACAAAAGATAGCTACAAATATGTTTTAATTAAGATTAAAAATACAGGATTTGTAGATAAGATTTATATAAATATTTAATGTAATTTATAATGAATTGAAATTAATAATTAATTACTAAATATTTAATATAAAAATAAAAAATACTGGAGCTGGTACAAGTTAAAGGTCAAAAGGTTTATAGCAACATAGCGATTAAAATAAATACTGATTTATGAACCGAGGAAACTAAAACAAAAAATCTCCTGAAGAACCGAACGTTTTACTAGGACCTGATAAGTTCTACCAATAATACCGGAAAACTAAATAAATGAATTAAATACGTATAATCGAAAACAGCCTTTTCTCGAATCCTTACAAAGAATTACTATTTAATATTTTAACCAACGCAAGGAAAATTTCAAAAATTGCGGATGAATATTTTTAAGTACGAAAATAAAGTTGATCATACACAACAACCAAAGTTAAAAAAAATTAGAGAACAAGTACAATTTATATTTCAAGAAAAGTTACAACGTTATACGGCATCTCAGGACCAAGTTTTTTTAGAAATGCCACGAAAACTGTAATAATAAATACAAGCGTTTAGTATCCGAAAGGAGGTTTTTGGCGACTGTTCCTAAATGTATTATTTTCTTACTATTCTTGCTGTTTATAAACTGAACATTTGATCGGCATTTTTCCATCAACATTTTGTGATATCTGCGTTCCCCCTTTTTTAACATAAACTTTCTCTAAATTGCCCGAACAACATTCAACTGTTATAGGAAGATTGAGCGTTAATTTTGTTCTTACTGAAAGAAAGTGAAGCGCCTCTGCTGTTTGTAGCTTCTGAAGCGGGCTGTGGCGGCTATGATCGCTTGGGTAGTTAGGCTGTCCCTTTCCTACGTCGCTTCACATCTAGCCTGCAGTTAAGTCTACGCTGCTATAGAAAACAAAATCTCCGAATAAAAGGCCCATTACAACAGCTTTCAAAGGGAAAATGAAGCATCCCTATCGCTCGAAATTTTCGACAGCCCCAGCCGTGCTATAGAAGCTTCTAGACGCCTGATTTTCAGAAAACGTCGTTTATTGTGTTGTAATTGTTCTATACATATAAAAATTTCTATACTTTAAAGTTTAAGAATGCAAAATAGAATTTTATATTATGATAAGAAATAAGCTTTCCCACAAAAATTAGACTGTAACTTAAGAAAATATTTTAATCCAACAATTAGTAACACCTGAAGTTCGGGGTTTAAGATATTCTATTTGGATAAGCCAAGATTACGATCAAGAACTCGTAATGAGCATATAAAGAGTGAGAACATTATTAGATTCCAAAGACAAGTTGGGAGTTTCCATAACATCCAAAATATTATGATGAAGTTTTGTAACAACAAAAACGGAGTCTTGATTCCTAATTGCCAGTCGTTAGTTTCAATTATATCGGTAACAATTGTGCATTTAAATTAGTCAGGTGTTTCAATTACAGTTTGTACTTCTAATTTTAGAACAAACTAACCCAATCTACCAGTTAACTTGGTATTTAAAACAAAAATATAGACCAAGTCCAAATATTTGTAGCTGAGAAACTAATTACATTTATTAAATCAAATTAATAAATGTTACTGCGAAATACAAGTTATACCGAGTGATTTACGATAATAACACATGAATTATGGTAACCTTAGTTTCTCCAAAAACAATATGTTTAAGTAAAAATTGCGAAGTAAATAATTCTGCATTGAAGATTAAAGTGGATGCCCTAGGATCCAAAAGAAAGAGTGGGTCATTCAACATCAATTTCAAACAAAGAATTGTGATCTCTCGGTAGGTCGATTAATATCATATCATTTTCATTGAAAATTTAGAATTTAGAATGATTGAATATAGCCCACAGCAACTTTAGTTATCAATTTATTTAAGTAAATCACAATAAAAATCAATTGAGGTTTGTAATCTTAAATTAACTTTGACCAGTTACTCGTATTAGACTAATTATGTTGGTCGTTCGGACAATTAAATACTCGTTTGGAATCAAACGAATAATGTTCATCAATGTAATGTTTTTCTTTTCATTCTTGAAATAGTATTCATGAAATATTTTAAGGTACATTCTTGTATAATTATTTATTTGTATTAATCTTTAGTTTTAATAAACATTTAAAAATCTTTACAATTGCTTTGTTTTTGTTCATTAATGCGCTGACGTATAAAACATAAGGCAAACAAAAGAAATTGAGTAATCTAAATACTCATGTAAAAACGGAGTTACTTTACCTCAAAATTGGCTAAATTATAAACATAATCGGCGACATCTAGACACGCACACGCAAAAATGGGTACTTTGGGGTTAACTGCAAGCCACTTGCCGCGTAATACGAGTGTTGACTTTGGGTTGGATCCCAGGGGACACTTTGTTTCTCCAACTATGTAGTGAATTCTGACGAAGAGATCGAAGGTAATTAAGTTGGCTACATGGACCGCCTCACTTCTGTGTGTGTTACTTTATTGTTCTGTGGAATTGTTCTAATAGTAATTAAGAAATAATTAGTAAACTATTTTTTCGATCGCGTTTAGCTGTTGGGAAATGTAAAAGTGTCGCCACGTCGTGCACTATCTACGTTGAGGGCGACGGTATGATGAAACATTCCACACAGATTGCGATATATTAGGATATGCGATCTTCCTTCCACAGCAGTGCGATATGTTCAATATAAGAATTCGTTGCGGTTGTCGGCGACGGTGACCTGCAGCGTCGTATCGCATACTGTGTGATTCGATAATTGCAGACGCCTGTCGCGATTATGTTTCAAGCGGTCTTCTGAATTTATTGTTAATCGAATTTCAGGGCAGTGCTTTTATTCATTCGTAAGTTCATCTTTTTAAATACCTCTTGAGTTCCTTTTTTAATTGACCAGGCATTTTAATTACCCATATAACACCCTGTCCTTGTGCATGCGACAAATTGAAATGACAGTGAAAATAAAAATAGATACAGGTATGAATTTGTGTCTAGATATGTAGGTATACAATTGACATTATTGATCGATATACAATGTAGGTTTCAACTTTTTATACTTTTATTCGTTAATTACGACAACGACTATATTTAAACGAAGTGCACGTTATCGCAATGAAAGTGTACGTAAATTATAAAAACAAATTTCACTGAATGCCATTTTATATACTAGGCCATTTATGTTTACTTATCTGAGTAGGTTATAAACGAAACTTTGGTTAGGTCTAGAAAATATTTTAATTTCAACAATTTTTGTAATAGGTTCAAGTCAATTATAAACGTGAAAGAGATAAGATCGTACTATAATTACCAAGGGTCTATAGAACCTGACGTTAAAGAAAATTTCGTGTTTTAGAAAGTTAATCCCGAGTATCACTTAATTATCGTAAATATCATTAAATTCTCTCCGTTCAATAACTTGTGATTAGCTTGTATTTTTCTAAATAATAATCTCGTGCACAATTTAATTAAATTTCTAATATTATAACTAAATACATAGGTGAGATTGAAATTAATCAGCGTTATTAAGATGTTAAAAATTGTATTTGTTTTATTAACAATTTGGGCGTCTTGATAATCCGAGTTGAATCGTATTGGAACCCCATTGATTATTGCAAAATTTAATAATTTCTTAAAAACATCGAATAAAAATCAAAGAATCTACAATTTGTTGAAAAAATTATAATATCAGACACCAAAGGAAAACGCTAATTCAGATTATTGGTAACTGGGATCAATTGAGCTCAGATTACCAACACTCTACTGAATTAAAAAGAATTACGATTTTGCAAACTATCCTATACAGCTAAGAATGTCGAATTCTTCAGTCTGTTTATATACGTATATTTATTCAATTCAAGTTAGAATAATAGTGATGCTAAATATATCTTCAAAACCTTTTACAATTTTCCAGTCTGCTTGTTTTGATTGTTCTAAAAGCTCACTTACAAAAGGTTATTATTATCAGTTGTCATTGTTAATGTTTTTAAATTAAAAATTAATTTTCGTTTTACTTCGCTTCTTTGTTACATACTCTTTTCTTTTAAAGCCATTAAATAGTCATTTCACGAATTTATAAGCACTTTATGCTTATATTCTATTAACAATTGTAAATTTTAAAGTGGCTGCTAACAATCTATTGTTGGCATATTCTGTGCGGCATTTAAAGTACTTAATAATTAATAATGATACAAGCTTTATCTATTTTAAAGCTACGTGTACAGGATGAGTCAACTGCGGTTAATCCTTTATCTCCTTGAATTTTAAACTTTTTAAATATTCAAAAACTTATTTGCATGAGTTTTTTTAAAAAACTTTCAAATATATCTTAAAATATACAGGATGGAACAAATCGATATATTATTAAATGAAATACCCTATATATTTTTGCAAATTTGATTTGACTTCAGAAATATATGTGTTGTTTCACTATAACGAATTAAAAAGGAATAATTTTATCCAAATACGTTGGTAATTTATATATTCAAAAAAATGCCAGATATATTGAAAACATTTTATAATCATTATTTAAATACCCCTAATTTAACTTTTATATTTAATATGAGTAGAATTATGTAGTTTTCACAAAATAAATGATTTATTGCTGATCCTACTCTTTAGAATAGATAATGGTACACATTTGTTTTTAATTTTTGCACTATTAATTATTTTTTGTAATTTGCTTCTATAACAAATTAGGAAACAGGAAAATATTTATGTTCTATAGAATAATGTTTCGGTAACAATGTTTCATCGAGGATGACTTAAATAGATCAAAACAACGGTCAGGCCTATTTTGCAATCGCATTTGTCACATTCAAAACAGATACTCTGTAACCTATTTTCAAAGCTCGCACCTCTAATCATGTAGCATATATGAATTTGGGGTGTACATTTCTTCTAAACATGTATGGATCTCCAATAACTGGAAAAAATAATCTAGTACCAATGCAAAACTTCTTGGTCATAATCGAATAGTGACAGTATCTGATCAACCGATGTCTTGGAAATAAATATCGATGTTATCTCAATTCCCCCGTTCGGAAGTGGGTTGTCGAAGAATTAACTCAAACTTTCTTCGATCAAAAGTGGAAAGTAAGAGTAACAAAAAATTTGGAATGATCAGCCTGACTAGGTATTTACCTCAGAGAAAGTGTATACAGGGTGTCCCGTGACTCGATGGATATAACTTAGGATCGTGTTCCTTTGCCAATTTTAAGTCGAAAATGCCCTATAGACTTTTGTCGAAAAGTTAATACTTAAGTGATTATGAGTAATAACTAGTTTACTATAAATTATTCTATTAGTCCAAATAATTGTTTTATTATTGTGTCATTGTTTAGTCTTTGACGTTTAGTTGTCATATTACTTTGGTACACGTTATTTAAAGTTACACAATTTAAAGATAATTTGATATGACTTT
>JAHWXV010126192.1:0-30088 GCA_024586415.1 Phrixothrix hirtus | reverse complement strand
CGTTTTGACTGTTATTGTATAAGACTTTTTTGTTTGTATTGATGTCCTCTATCACCTGTTACAAGGACGAACACTATTTTCTTTACACCCTGTATATATAGAAAACATACACATTTGTGGTTAAAATGTATACATTTTATTTGGTTATGCCAGGTAGTTGCGGAAATAATGCCATAATTTACGAGGTTTTGCGAGAATTATATCTTTCAAATGTTATAAATAATGTATTTCCAAAACAACTTTAATGAACTTCACTAATGTAGCCCACATATTTCTGAAGAGATTGCGTACAAAATATTTCGATGATTGTTTGTTTTTGTTGCATACGATAAATTGACATTAGTTAACAATTATGTAACATTATTGTGTTAAAGTATACCTTTGATTGAGTTATTCTCAATTTCAAATGTTAATAGTATCGGAGGGAGATGCTACGATTACCTTCCAACACAATTCCGTATCAATAGTGTGGTATATGGTGGCAATTGTATGTTCGTTATTTTGTATATAGTACCTCCTCACCTTCGCTCGCTAAGCGTTACATCGGACTTTTTCTAACGCGCTATTTTAATTAATCAGGCTTAAATTTAATATTTTCTGTAATCATATTATTGTTCTCTGATAGTTTTTTTTGTGTTAGAATACGTAGTAAAAATTTTTGAAGTATCTCTTTAAATATTATAGTCCAGCATTATTTATTTATTATAATTTTATTATTAATATACAACATACTTGGAAACCTAGATTAGGTTATAGTAAAGGCCCACTGTTCGATATACAGGGTTGATTTGATATACTTTCAGATATTTTAACCGCTTATTCTTTATACTCAATACATTTGAAAAAAAATTAAAAAAAATTAAACAGATTTAATTCGGACACAATCGAATTTAGAAAATTCCTCGAAGATTTTTTGAGAACTTTTGATTTGCAATATGTATTGTATACCATTTTCCGATGAAATTATGTACGTTTATTTCAGTCCTACTCATATTACACAGGTATTGATAAACATTCAGCGTAATTGAAATTAATAAAGAAACTCAATTCTGAATTATTAAATTTAGTTGTATACGTTTTCAAACATGTTTATTATCCACTTTTGTAACGCTTTTTGTAAGTAAAGATTATCAGAAAACGGCAAAAACTTAGTTAATAAGAGAAAATTTGTTCTTTCTTATCATTATTTTTAAACTAAAAGCTTTATTGAAAAAATAAAAACACATAATATCCCTTTGGCATGCGTTTTTGTACCCTCTGTTAAAATTTGAATAAAATTAAAAACAATTACAAGCTTTTCAACTTTACGTAGATTATTTGAAATTATTTATTACTCAATTTCGAAAATATTAAAAAAAAATATAAGGCGAATATTTCTCTTAATCGACAAACAACATTTTAGGTTTAAAAATGATATACCTAAGTGCTTTACGGTAAACGAAATTCATAATTTTTTTGTGAAAACCATCTTGGAACAAATGTATTAAATTTAAATGTTATTACTATTAATTATTTGTTTGTAAATTAATCTCTGATGATTTTAATACAATTCCCGAATGTAATTTTTTAAGAGTGCTGCATGTAAAAATTAAGTCATTTATTTGTGGCAGTATAGGTCAAGTGCCCATTTATTAGTAAATAAACGGTGCAATTCGATATGCTATTTTATTTTTTTTGTTGTCAGCAAATACATTGGTGTTTTTCTTTAATGTCTGCAACGGATTAATAGTGGCAAATGTTAGCAGTTTATAAACTGTTCTCACGAGTTAATTTTTCAAAAAGGGCTTAATTGAATTTAACAATTTCAAAAATGTGTCTCTTTCAATACGTAACGTTGGCAATTTTAGTTCAACAACTATTTCAAAACAACCATGTATAGAGTAATTATAATTTTTACACGAATACTTTGTTAGTTAGTAATAAATTCTTGAATACCGGAGTTCGTAAATTACAAGTAACAATCTCATTGTTTTAATATATCTTGTCCTAATAAATAAACGCATATTTCGCAAATTGTAATATTACATTTACATATTCAATGAAAAATTGTCTTCCAGATACCGTTTGTTGAATATAAATCGGTTGAGTAGTTTTAGAGATCTGGGCCTTCAAAGTGAGACACCAGGATTGGTATTCCACAGTTTATGATTATATCTAAATTAAAATCTTATAAATTCACAAATTAAAATCCAGTATAAACTCATCACTAAAACCATTATCACAAACAAGCTGTTTATGAATATTTAACAATAGCGACGCTTAAACAAAATGTCCGAACGTTTGGGATTTTCTAAATAATATTATTTAATGGTATGGCTCATTAGTGTGGTAACCAGTATGTTTGCCTCTATGGTTAAAGAATGCCGGTTCAAATCCGGTCCAAGTCGGTAAATTCTGAGCATAAATCATTGCTTTTTCTTGGATAAAGATGTATAACCGTATATACCGTGTCGATGTGATGTTTGGCATTCTAAAAATAGCTGCTGGAGTTCTAGTAAGCATGATAAAATAACCACAGCAACCTTGAGATAAAAAGGAATTTCCCTATCTCGACTCCCCAGCCACAAAAACAAACAAACAATTATCTTAAAATCTTTATTTCAATTTCAAATTAAAAGTTTATTATTTGGTAAAATACAGGGTTATTTCAAAATCCGTATTACTGTAGAGGCCTAACCAAGTCCATTAACAAGCAAATTACATAAAATAGAACAGAGTTTAGAAAAAATTGAAAATGTCGACTTTTGAGAATTGCAGGGAAATGTCAATACAGATAAACACGTCTAGTCAAATTCCACGGGTCGTAGATGAATAATATGTTATTTTAATATCAAATTACATTTGTATATGGTTACTTTGCTATTCCAATATACAGTAGCGTTTCTTAAACTTTTTGACACGCGCAACCCCTCTTTAATGGCCATTTTTATCGTGAAACCCCTGTTTTTTTTTCGATAATAAGTTTTTAATGCAATATACAAAACACTAGTTTCGCGTAACCCCTGAGCGATATCCACAGAATCCCAGGGTTCCGTTGAACACAGTTTAAGAAACGCTTACCTACAGAACAAAAATTTAACATTTAATTTTAAACATGTTTGATTACACTAAAGGCCATATCCAGATTATTATAAGAAACATAATTTTGATATTTCCTTTTTGGAACATTTTAATTTCTAAAATTCGTACAAAATTGTAAATGATTTTTCATTATTATAACACATTGTTCTATTATTTTAGTTATTTTTGCCAGTGACCTAGTTTATTTAAACACAAAATCATTATTAAAAATCTTATAATGCAGTTGTACAACATATCAAATAAGAAGTTTTCAAAATGCTTTGTTGTAAATTAAAACAAGTCTGTTATTTCGATATTAGTTAATCTAACCATTAATACACAATTACATGTTCAACTTAGAACTAAATTAATAAACACAGAAAAATGATAATTAATAATGTTCGGTAAATAAAACCATTAACACGTTTAATAAAACACAAGAAATCCTGATACTTTAACCATAAAAAAGAAAAAAGTTTTGTTTGTTGGTGGGTGTGTTTTTTCGAAACAAATCTAAAAAGGTGCGATGTTTATGTTTCGGAAGGGTGTGTAAAGGTGTATAAATGGTTAAGGTTTAAAAAAATTTTTTGTAAGGAATTTAAGAAGAGAATGTTTTTAGATAGTCTTTAGATAATCTTTAATGGTTTGTGAAGGTATCGCGCACCACACTTGTCAGATTCAGTTGACGTTCCGCGCCTAATAATCAAAATCTTTTTAGTTTAAATTTGCCGCCGTATTATTTTCTAAAACAGCGTTGTTGGCAAGAACAACAAAAAGAAATAAATAGGGAGCTTCCTGTCGGATAAAACATGAGAGGCGCGTTTTCTAGGTCCGTGACGATTGGGAATTTGATAATCAAATATAAAAGTGATAAGTAAATGCAATTTTTTACATCTGGTGGATTTCAACGATATTTTTAATCGATACGAATTCGTCGCAAAGTTTACGTAAGAATCGGTTGTGTGTGTTCATTCTTTGAAGTGTTCGGGTGTTGAGTATAGGAATTCAGCATAATGTAGTATGTTGGACTACCAAGCCTAAGACATGGAATAGTATATCTCTGGAGATTGACCTGCTTCTTTTCTCAACCCCGGTTGCTGCTTTTTGGACGTGTTACGTTCTTTTGCGGACGCAGGAATCCATGAATAAATCAAGATTGACAACTCTGGTTCAGGGCAATCAAGAAGCCCTGTAAATTGAGGAACAAAACTCAGGTAGCCTTTTATAATATTGTTCCTTTGCTTCTTTATTGTTGGCCTGTGAAGGGCATAAGCAAAATATCCGCGTCTATCTGCGAGAATTCAATTCCCGTGCAAGGGGAGTCCCTTTTACTACATACCTTCTGTCCCGATTGTGGACTGTACCTAGTATATTTAACCCTAATTTTAGTGTGTAGTAGACTGAGTATTTCTTCCCGTACCTCTTGAATCAGGCCAAATTCAAGAAACGGAGAAGTTTCCTGTAACCTTTTGTAACCTGTTATTTGTGTGTGTATGGTAAACAAACCATCTCTTTAACAATAGAAATGTCGCATTATTCAACTAGACTTTTATTTTAAACGTAGAATAAGATAATTCCTAATATTTGTATTTTAGGGGATATGTACTAATTAAGGTTCCTCCTTTTGATCACAAGCTTAATTGATAATAATATTTGGGGCCCTAATAATAGGAAACCCCGGGACAAATCAGCTAGAGGCCGGGAACTGTTTGTATCTGTTTCGAAGTATAGTTTCATACTTTGAGCGGCTTATCTGGATCAGTGGCGCCCTCGATATATCTTTACTCATTGTACGAGTTTCCATTAACTTCCTTTAGAGCGCAGACGGTGCTGGTGCACTTTCCTGGAATTCCCCCTACTCCGAAGAGCTAGCAGCCATCAGTACCTTTGTTGATCTTAACGCCTAACGCGCCCCTGAAACACTTCACAACATAACACAGCGACGCACAGAGATCACCGAACGACGCGACGCCGACGGCACTCCACGATGCGACGCTGCACTGCGATGAAGTAGAGGTCCTGGGATTGCTAGGGGTTGCCCTGGAGTTTGTTTAATAAGGAAATTATAGGTTGACTGTTTGTGAGGATGATATGGAGGAGATCTGTAATATTCTGGGCTTCCGTTATTAAAGTTAATATGTTTTTGGCTGTGGAAGTTTAGGGTGGTGGGGTTGGTTCGCGTTGTAGTGGTGGAGGGGTGTAGTTATAGTTGATTTTTCTTTTCGAGGGTTGGTGTTTGGTTATATGAGCATAAGTAGGTTTAGGATGGTTATTAGATGTTAGAGGAAACTTTGGATATTGTGGGCAACCTCTGTAGTTGGCGGGGTGCTGACCGCTACAGTTGACGCACTTAGCCGGGATGTCCCGTTTCCCGTTTCTCACAGGCGGAAGTGAAGTGGCCTTCCCCACACTTGACACACTGAGGCCTGGCGAAGCAATTGCGTTGTGTTTGCCCGTGCCGCTGGCAACGGTGGCACTGTCGGGGTGGTTGTCCCGTGTTGCGGAGTCGTTCTACCTTGATGGATAGGTAGAGAAGTGTCTTGAGTTGGAAGACCTTCTCGGGCATCTCCGACCTTGTAATCTGAAGGAACAGGAACGGCATAGGTAGGCGCTCCTTACCTTTGTACATTCTCTTGACGGAGATCACATCGTAATTTTGAGCGAGGAGAACTGATTTGACTTCCTCTTCGGTAATTTGCTCAGGAATGCCTCTTAGGATCGCCCTGAGCGACTTCTCCGCCGGTTTGGTGTATGTATGAAATTGCATATTTCTACTGGTGAGGAGCGCCGTGATTCCGCGGTGGTCCTGGTCGATTCTTGGGTGAATTTGTATTCTTTCCGCCTCGTTACGAGATTTTAGGAAATGCATACCTCGGCGGGTGAGATTGCTACCCATTTTTGTTCAAAGATCCATATCCCGGAGCACAATGAGGGAGTTTTTCAGGATTGACAGTAGCCGCAGCTTCAGAGTTGTCCTGCTCTGATGAGGCCGCGAAGCAGTTGCTTGTTTAGACCGGCGGGGTGGGGTGGTCGCCTTGGGTCGGAGGCTAGTCTTCGCTATTTGCTAGATGCTTCAAGCCTAAGCTTCGTATCGGTTGCGGGATCGTTGTTTTCTTCGTTGTTAGTTGCCGGATAGGTAGTAACCATGATTGCCTATTGGTCGCTGGATGGACGTAGTAGGGGAGTTGTTCTTTAGAATATCTCCTTTCACAACCGTAAAGGTAGAATTCTTACGTGGCGCCGTGTAGCGCGGGCTAACGACGGAAGCACTGCTTGGGACGCGTGCACGTACCACTAACAGAACTTGTATTTACCGGACCGGGCGGCCGTTCCCAACTGCACCTAGTTTGGAACTGACCATAAATTTGGTGTATATCCCCAATTTATACATATCTAGCATTTTAGAATTACTGAGTCACGTGTTTATAGTTTATTCATTTAAGCGATTTTAAACTCATTGGCATTATTTTAAAAGCATTTTTTTTGGAAACGGCAAGGAATTTTTTAAAAACAATGTTTTGCCCTTGGTTTAGAACTACCCCCGCGTATATAGTCCAAGTCTGCCGGTATGGTTTAAAATGATCCTGTGTTGTGAGTTAATAGAATTTGATAGAGTTATTTAAGTAACACTAATTGATTTAGAGTTATAAAGGAACTATCTGAAACTTTAACATCAGAACAGAATTTATTTAGGCAACAGATAATATGTAAATTGTAACGGAGGTAGGTGTTTCAATATAAAATATATAGAAAATTGTTGTAGAACATCCTGCAACCATCTCTCTTCGATTGGAGTTACTTGAGGCACATATTCTACTGTATATTATTCATTACTATTTAAAACACAGTGCAATATAAATGACAACGTCAGCGTTCATTAATTTTACTAAGAACGTAACATTTCTGCTACGAGAAAAAAATTGATCGTTTTGAGCTAAACGGTTGACGTTACTGTTCCCTACGATATAGATACCGTAGCTAAAATTACTATTATTCCTTTTTAGTTTTTATATCCAAATGTTTTCTGTTTAGATAAGAGGAAAATCGTTTGGAACCATATTCTCTGAAATATTCTAAGTTGCAATTGCATTCCTATTCTTTAAAAATCTGTAAGAATATATGTAAATTTCACTAATTTGACAATAATTATTTCAAGGTGATTTTAAAATCCACCGACAAACTTGGACATCACTCGGCGATAGCTATACACCAAGAGAAAAGAATTATTTCTAAAAAATACCTCGTCGTTTCCCAAAAAAACGCTTTTAAAATAGTGCTACATATAACGTTTACGCGAATTTTACGAAACTTTTGAACAGCTCTTGCAAAAAGGTAAATGATTCAGTCCTCATTGTATTGATCTTATCCCAAATTGCAAGCTGAGAAAGGTTAAGGAAAATATTTTTTGATTCTGGAATACCATACACGGGGCAGATGCAGTTCAATTGTTCCGATTTTGTGTTTAGAAGACTTTCAAATCATATACGTAATAACAGAAGAACAATGTAATATCATTTAGAATTTTTTCCGAATTTTAAAAATTAAAATGTTCCAAAAACGAATTATAAAATTATGCTTCTTATAGAAATCTGGATATGTCTGCTTGACTGTGTAATGTCAATGAAAACTTCTTGAAAAACATGTAACAGGAGTTGAGCATTGAGTTTATGACTAAGATGTTTAAAACAACCCATAATCGTCGCAGCGGTTGACTGAAAAAGACAATAGCCGTTCTTGTTTTATTGAAAAGGCCTAGTGCGTTATAAATTCATTCCACGAAACGCTACCTAGAGATTTTAAGTCGTTTGATTAATGGTGTAGGTAGGAAAAGGCCTAGGATGCGCGAACATCAGGGTTGGACACTGTACCACGACAAGGCGTCAACATGAAAAAATCGTCCTGCCTCATCCACCCTACTTTTCAAACTTAGCCGCAGCAGATTTTTTCTAGTTTACCAAGTTAAAGGCAAATTTGAAAGGATGTCATTTTGAAACCAGAAATGATGGTTGGGAAATACGATACAACAGTTGCACATCATCGCTAAAAGTGCTTCCCAGGAAATGTTGAGAGCGATATACCTCCCGAAGAAGGAACTACTCTGACAGAAACAAACTGTAATCACATTATTACAAAAGTTCGGTTTTTATTTGAACACACTTCATATATATTTATATATAAAAAATTTCATTGCAAAAAGAGACAGGGCGGAATTGTGTATTCCGACAGGAACGTGGTATTTTATCAGCGCTCATAAAGAGCCCGGCTCTTCAAAAGGATGATCTTTTGACAAGCTCCTTGCCGAAATGGTCACCTTTGAACAGGTTCGACGTCTTGTCATTTTAGGTAGGTGCGTTCTTATTGAAGGAGAGCTCGATGGTGATTAAGTTCGCTAAAGGGCGGTCTCATTTCTGCTTCTCTATTTAGAAAACTATTTTGTTAACAGACGTTATAGCAGATGTTTCACATTTACTCCATTGTAATTAATATTTATGTACAAATACTTCTTAATCAAAACTAAGTTACAGTTCCCATTTATGTTTTATAAAATTTATTCCTATTATTAAGCAAATTACCAAGCCTTTTCAGAAAAATTGTAAAGATTACTTGTTACTTTATGTATGGATGCTTTGGATTATAAAAGATAATCAACCAACACAAAGTTTTGTAAGGCATTGCTTAAATGCAAGTAGCATCAATGTAGTCGAATATAACACATTTTACTTACAAAACCTGTTCAGAAAACGCTCTCTTATAAAATAAAAACTAAATAAAAGGGTATTGTAGTTTTGCGTTTGTTAATTAACTGAATTCAGAAGAGTTATTTAAATTAATTTGCACATTCACCATTTAGATGACCCGAATATTACATAAATGCGTAACTGTGCGGGTGCAATCTGCTCTTTGAAATGGCTGGATGATATTACATCACATTAAACACTATTACCGACGAATATGGAAATATGTGATAGGTTCACACCTGTTACTTTTTGTAAACAATTTTATACGAATTAAATGTAATGTTACCATACATGCAGTAATACTCGTTAAAAGCAAGTCATTTAGAGGTTTGAATTTTAGAATATCGTATATTAAAGAAGCATTATTCATTATAGACAGATGAACAATTCCGAAAGAAAAATTACATTATAAAATAATGTATTGTAACAATTGTAGTTTTATATGTATTTGATTAATAGCTTTGAATGAAATATGTTGTGTAATTTATTTTATTCCGTTAATCTGCGACATATTTTATGAAGTCATTTCGAAGGTGAATTTCAAAACTAGTTTTGAATCTTCAAATTATTAATGGCTTTTGACAAGCGCGTTGTTTATTAATATCTATCATCTTTACATTCTCTCATGCGGTTGTCAAAAAAATTGTATCTAAGAAGTGTGCGATGTTAATGTTCCAGTAATAAATTTTCTATGCATTTAATTATAAATAAATCCTTATAGTTAACCATGTAAATTATATAACTTCATTCTTTTACACGTAATTTTAGTTCTATTTATGAATCAAATTGTTTAAAGTTGCGTATTAGGTTTAATTTAGTGCTATCTAGGATCTAAGATAAAAATGAAATCAGTTTATATAGTATAGGTAAAACGATTTAAATTTAAATATACCCCTACGAGGGCGGTCTGACAAATAACCGGTTTGAACATGAGAACACAACTTTCTCTTTAAAATTTCATTTTATTTTTCGACATAGTCTGCTTTTAGCTCGATACTCTTAGTCCAAGGTTTTTCCAATTTCATTAGGCCATCCTTGTAATACGATTTATCAAGTCCTCGAATATATGCATCAGTTTCCCATTCAACTTCCTCATTTGATTTGGATCTCCTTCAACCAAGCCATTTTTTCTGGTTTGGAAACAGAAAGTAGTCACAAGGAACTAGATCAGGAGAATATGGTGGATACGGAAGCAATTCGTAACGTAGTTCATCCAATTTCTGATAAGTTTTCCATGATGTGTGAGCTGGTACGTTGTCATGATGAACAAACACTTTCTTTTTTGGCAATGTGGTTGTTTTCTCTTTGTTTCAAAGTGAAATCGGTCCAGTAATGCCACATAATAATCTCATGTGATTGTTTTTTGCGTTTTAAAATAATCGATGAGTATTACACCTTGAGCATCTCAAAAAATGATTGCCAAAACCTTTCCAGCTGATGCAACCACTTTTGATTTTTTCGGTGCACTTGAACTAGCTTGTTGTTTTTTCAGGTGTGTAGTAGTGGATCCATGTTTTATGTAAGGTTACGGATCTACCTAAAACTTCATCTGCATTACGTTGAAACATCGCCAAACATTGCTTTGAAGTGACCACACTTGTTCAATTGCCAACAAACGCGGCACATATCCTGCTGACAGCTTTTTCATATGTAAATGTTCATGCAAAATGTTACCCACACGTTCTCTTGAGATGTTTACGATGTCAGCTATCTCACGGACTTTCACTGGTAGATCTTCCAAAACGATCTCAAGGATTTTATCGATCATTTCTTTGGTGGTCACTTCGATTGGTCGACCTGAACGATGTTCATCAATTGTGCTTGTACGACTACGTTTAAATTCTGCAAACCAATAAATCACAGTTGAATTCGCTGGATCAGATGCACCTTAATATTTATCAAGTTTTTCCCTTGTTTCTTTCGCGATTTTTCCACGCAAAAAATAATGTTTAATCAATCCACAAAATTCGTTTTTATCCATTATTTTAACACAATCACAAGTTATTCGCTTTTTATGACTGTCAAACATAAACTAAATTATGTATAGTGCTAAAAATTGACATGCAACCTACTAACAGATTGTATTTGATAGAAATGATATACATTCGGAAACCGCTCCCCCCTCCATGCTTTTTTGGCACTTGATTTTCTTAATAGTAAGTCATTTTTCTAATAATTTAGAACTTAAGTGAAAATTATTTTTTATACGGCAGAGTAAAATATGTGTAAGAGATAGGGCATATCTAAAAAGGGCAAAATATCTTAAATTCAGGTAGAGATAAATGTGTACCTACTGCACATCTCACAATCAGACAAACAGGGATTAAGCCTATTGAAGGGAAATTGCGTAAACCCCATTAGAATAAAACTAATAGATTTGTAGTCGGAGTAATAAAATGAAACCGCTTTTTAGAAATTTATCTATGTAGATACGAGGAACGTCCAATGTATCCTCGGTATAGGCATGAAGGGAAAAGCAGAAAATTCTGAATAAATTTTATTTTTCAATGTAGTCCCCCATAACCTCAATACCCTTGTTTGATCAGGAAATTAACTTTTCAATACCCTGTAAAAAATGATTTTCCTCTTTGTCCAAAAAATGTGCGTTAATTGCCGCCTTCAGCTCTTCATCATCAGAAAAACGCTTTCCATGAAGATTTTTCTTGAGGTTGGTGAACAGAAAGTAATCACAGGCACATGGGTCGTCTTCGATGCTTACTCTACCCCGTTTAAACTCACTTGACCACTTTTAAACGGTGGATAATAAAGGAGGATAATCTTGATAAACAGCTACCATCTCTTTGTGCATGAATTTTTGGGGTTTTCCTTGTTTTGGAAGGAATTTTATCACAGCACGATGCTCGATTTTTCGCAACACTGTCACTTCAGTCATTCTGGTCGTGTTTCTTCATGGATATCTAGAACAATAATGATGATAATGAATTGAAAATTTGTATTTATACTCTCAGGGAGTGTCATTTGCCATTGAGATAATTTAAAAACCTTTATCATTACTAAATCGCCCCGATACGGAGAATACATTGAACTCCCCTCGTATATAAAATAAAATATTCTTCAATAATAAACGAAAACCTTAAAATTCAATGATCGATAAATAATTGTTTTGTCTATAATCCCATCAATCAATTGATATTTATTTGTCAAATCATATTACTCACATTCGTGTACTTATATAATATGTACGATATCATTCATGTGTTATTAAAAATTGGCTTTAGTCTATTATAGAATTAATTTGTTAATTTTTTATTTATAAATAAACTGTTGAATTCTAAAATAATCCTATATACATTTAATAATAGCTCTGTTAGGTACAAGAAATGGTTTGTTACATTTAGAATTATAGATAATAAATAAATTAAAATTAATAATTCTAAATATGCTGTATTCGAATGGCATAAATAAAAGAATAACAAAAATGCCGTTTGTTCTCAAATACTAGGAAAAATTTACGGTAATTTAGAAATGACGCCCAAATTATGAGAAACTACTTTTAAATACATTTAGTGCTAATTCTGACAAATTTAACATACATTACACAACCAAGGATCAATTTAATTTAATGGTTTTAATGGTATGCGCAATCAACCATAAAAACTAAATTGCTATACGTCTAATATACAGGGTGAATTCTAACCTCCCTACCAAACTGAAATGGCAACTAGAGGGGATCCAAATAACCTTTTTTTTTTCAAATAAAGTTTTGATCTATTTCTAATAATAAGAAAGTTACAATGGTTTAAAGGTTTTATAAATTAACTCCCACTTATTGAGTGCCACTGAGGTTTTATTGTATTGAGGTTTACGTAGAAATACAAACACTTTGAACACAGTCAGATAACTTAATTATGTACATGACAAAGCAAAAGAAAATTTATTTAACGAACTTTGCCAAACCTACAAAAGTTGTTCGAAATGCTAACCTGCATTTCAATGCATAATTGTTCTCGTCAAATCCAGTTTTCTAATTACCGTGAAACCTGTTGGTGTAAATTCTAGCAGTGGTATTGATACGAGAAAAGCATTTTTGGAAGGCGTTTATCGATTTGGAAATCGTTCAAAATACGTCTTGCATGGTTAGCGTTTCCTTCAGCAGCTCCATACATTATAATCATGTCTACGTATTCTTTGTTACTGTAAATCACCATTTCAGAAGAATTTATGACTTAACAAATTAATAACTTAATATTTAATTTCTGACGTTTAAGTGACATTCGGTGTACTTGATTAGATTAAATAAATCATGTATAGTTACTCATGCTTATTAACTTGCCGTTAATAAATTATAATACAATATTAAAATTAAGATTATTAAAAAGAAATTGACATCTCTGACGAAAATTGTCAACTCACAACAATACAAGTTCTATACAACACCATAGTTTGTAATAGCGTTGAACGTGTTGAATTTTGAGCCTGGAAACAACGATTTGTGGACAGCATTGATTTTCTGTTAGCACTTGAAAAAAACTACTGCAGAATCGCATTGAATGCTTGTCGAAGAAAGCCATTTCTTCGTCGAATTGTGACTGGCGATGAAAAGTGAATATATTTGGAGAATCCTAAGCGTAAAAGATCATGGGTAACTTCAGGCAAACCATCGACTGCAAGGCTATGGAGGGAAGACAATGCCCTGTGTTTGGTGGGATCATAAGGGTGTAATCTATTATGAGCTGCTAAAACCTGGCCAACCGTTAATACTGTACGCTACCGACAACAAATAATCGATTTGAATCAAGCTTTGCGTGAAAAACGTCAGAATATAAAAACAGGTAACAGAAAGTGATTTTGCTTCAAGATAATGCACCATCATACACAGCAAAACCGGTCAAGAAAACGATTGAGACGTTTAGTTGGGTAATACCTTCGCATGCGGCTTACTCCGATTATTATTAATTTGCATCGATGGGACACGCACTTGCTGAGCAGTGCTTCACTTCTTATGAAAATGGCTCTATGACTGGTTTGCCTCAAAAGAGCAACAGTTTTTTTAATATGGCATCCACAAATTGTCAGACAGGGAGGAAAATGTATAGCTAGCGATGGAAAATACTTCGAATAAAATCTTTTTTATTATTTTCATACAATAAACGTGTATTTTCTATACAAAAATTCCGGTTTCATATTTACTCTTTAAATCACTCTACCCTTTAGCCTGATTTTTCTACCAGTTATGTAAATATTGTAAATAATCTGCTTGAGGAGATAAATTTTAAAATTCCTGTATTCCTTTAGAAATTGTATTCACGTCTACTGAAAAATAATTTGGAATAGAATATGTAACTGCTTGATGGATTGCCTATTTGATCGTTATAAATTTGTTAGCGTAAACACTTCGACTTAACTGGAATGATTTGATAATCAAATGTTTAATATTTTACTCCTTAACATTGGTGAATAATCAAGCTTTTAAAGACTGTATCTCGTTAGTCTCTCGTTGTTTGTGTGATATACCGATATTTTGTGAAGAAATTACTTGAACCGTCCGAATGTCCATTTTTATATTTGTGGCGAATACACCATGGAGGATAATAAGAAACCTATTTGAGAGTTTGTTAAGACTTGCTCACTTTGATGTTCAGAAGTCCTGGGTTCTCCATTGGAGGAATTGCCTAAAATTCTCAGTACAAAAAGAAACATCATGATGGTTGTTATTCTGTTGTGAACGTTAAGGGAATCTATCGAAGTAAGTGGACATATCTTGATCAAACCGACTTCATCCACACTCAAATAAGGTGTTCATTTCATCTTTCAAATACTCGCCAAAAGTCCACGAGATTATAGTCATTGAATATAACAGTTACAGTGCTTTTATTGAGACAGTCGAATCTCCAACGTTTTAATTAACTGAATGAACTTATTTGGGATCTGAATCTGCTGAAGCGCTGGCCTCGAGGTCGAATAAAACAATTAGTGTCAGAGACCTTCTGAAGCCCTTGATTGAGTCTATCATAATAAATATTAAATGAATGGTGCCTTTTCATTGATAGCTCAAAGTGAGGTTAAAGTGTATTCTTTTACCCAATAGCAAGATATAAAGCTCAATTCCAATTTCTCTCGCTACTAGTATGACAGAGGAGTACGAATCGGTTTCTTTAGCCTTAAAAAAGTGAATAATTTATACCAACCTAAATATGATCAACTTCTCGTGGGTTAGCAAGCAGGGTATATCAAATGTCGGTGCTTTTGTTAATGGGATGGCACAACCAAAAGAGACCACTGCGTAAAAAATAATGACACAAAACATTATCAATGAACTTGTAGTTGACAAAAAGTCTATGCTGTCAGCATTTCATATTAAACGTGGCTTGATGAAGCAATTTATAGAGACCTTGGACAAACGATGATCACATAAATTCCCAGCACAGAACACAGAGAAATTGAAAGAAGGGATTTTTGATAGCCAACAGATAAAGGATTCACATATCATGGGGTTAATGAACAAAATTATATGCCTGGTAGTTTGTTCTGCTTGGCAAAGGATTTCTTGAAAACCATAAGGAAGAAAACTGCACTGAATTGACCGAAGACATGCTTTGAGATTTTAATAAGTTTAGCTGTAGCGTGAGCATCAAGATGCATTACTTCCACAGTCATTTAGATAGTTTTCCAAGTACCATTAGCGATTTAAGTTACAAGCAAGGCGAAATATTTTACCAATACGATGGAAGAGGGATACTGGGGAAAGATGGGATTGCCGAAATCTTCAGCGCGATTAAATTAATAGAAAGCTCCAAATAACTTCTAATGAGTGTCACAGATTTCAGATAGAGAAAGGATTTAGTGATCTTACTCATAATAATTAACAAAATTTTAGTTTTAATTATCGCAACTAGTTTTGCCGATAAGGCATCAGGTTGCCACAGCTATTTCATGGATTATTATCATTTAATAATATAATTTAATTCTGTCACATATGTCAGGGTAATTGAGTTTATTCGTAAAATTTAGATTTATTTTTTGAAATTAAAATGCTCTTTCATCCCCACACCGAGTTCCTGCAATTATTTTATTTCTATTTAAATTCTCTTTTCTTATTGTTTATTGCAGTTACAATGCAAGAATAGGAATCAAATAGTCAAAATCATCCGGTATTATAAAATATTCTGGATAACTTTTCTCAATAACATTTTAGCGTATGCAATTTGTCATCAATATAAAATGATTTTTTCTCAATTGTCAAGCCCATCTTGAATTTTAAAAAGTAAAAATGTACTTGAGGTTCTTTTCAGACCAAGCTGGGCAGTATCCTAAAACATCTAAACGAGATTCAAAAATGTTTGATCAATTACACCTATAGTGAAGTCAATCCGGGAACACACTGTATAATAAAGTATTTATTAAAAAAAGCAGATGCGGCTGAATTCGCTTATAAGATTTCTGTGGCGTATTTACAAAATTAGATCTGATGAGGGAAACCTGATACCATTTCTGAAATCGGACACCAACAATGCATTCAAGAATTATTCAAATTTTTAAAGCACCAAAAACCAGCAACTAACATGGTTTTTAAAAGACTTCTTATGTCAATCATTATAAAGCCATTTCAAATTAAAGGTGAGTTACGAAGAATCGCAAAGTAGTATGCACTTAAAGTTAGTTTTCGATTAATAGGCAACATTATTAGTGAGGAAATGTGTTCTATCGTATATCTTAATCGCTAAAATGTTGTTTAAAATGAGACCATGGATAGGAATATTACATCTCTGAGCGCACATCCTTTTTTTTTTTTATAGAACAAGCGTTTAAAAGTGAAACAAATTGTAGATGTGGCTATTCAAAAATCCATAATGCAACCTATTTTAACTTTACTGGAAAAGTTATAAAATTCTATAGTTTAAATTTGACAGCTGAGACAGTTCAAGTCATTTTGAAGTATACAAATTAAACGTAAGCTATTCATTAAATCATTACAATCATTACTCATACATGGAAATAGCAGCAAAAGATCTGCGTCATCAAGTTCCATGTTTATACACAACAGGAGATATTAATTTCTTTTTAACGATTTATATTAAAAACTAATAGATTTCAACCTAAACGAATCATGTGTATGCAATCACCTGTAAACGCTTTGTGTTCGCATACAGATATCTAAGCAGCACCCTTTCACATTTCGTTATGGTCAAAATTGGTACTGAAAAGACCCCAATTCTGACTAACGGCTGCACATTGAGATCATTTTAATACCTTAGATGATCTCTTTTGTTTCCATATGTGCTCTGATTATCTACTGTCCGCTTATACGGGTATTTAATTGTGAAACATTCATCTATAAGGTTGGACTGGCTTGTTGAGGTAATGGATTTTCGCCGCTGAGCCGTCCTCGTTCGAGGCCCCAATTTTCTTTCTCCTCTGCTTTTCTAAAATCACGATTTATAAAATTGTTCAATTTTTAAATATTCCATAAAATTATACTTCTGAAATTTCTAGCATGGTATAAGATAGGCGCTCTTACAAAAAGTCTTATAAACCACGCTCCCGTAGCATTTAAATTATGTATTACATCTATTTGAAACAATTGAGGGTTAACTGCTAACTCATAAAGAAAACTCGTTCTAAACGGCAGGTAGTGCTCAAATTACGGTCAAAGTCGGTATATTTTTCTATTCCAAGGTTCATCATAGGAGACACCGCGAATGGTACTTGCAGAAACAGGTGAAAATACTGTTAACGGGATCTATCGGTAGAGACGTTATCGCTAGGATGCGGACTTAAAACCCAGAGGGGAAGGAGAAGGGAAGCGTCGTAAACTGGGATGAGATTCTAAGTAAGGGCGATGATGCTCTCTAGAAAAGAAGACAAAACAGGAATAACCTGAGCAACACTACGAACACCTACCTAGACTACGTACAGCACGCAGCATGCAACACCTTTATAAGCAAGTGACGTTTTGAGTTATCTAAGTTACAACTATCTACTTATCAGTAAACCAGGTGATCGTTATGACTATTACAAAATACAGCAATTGAATCTCTAATAAGTAAATGTTAAATACAAAATAATAAGACACTAGATTAACTAATTCAAGCACGGCCTTTCTTAAAACCAATTGATTGGTACATTACAACTATGGTTATTATACCTATGTCCTCGAAATATATGCGCGCAGGTATAGTGCCTTAAAAAAAAGAATAGACAAAATTATAACCAATAATCTAAATTATCTGCCATTTGTGCTGGCAACTTTTTCTAAAGATTCTTATCGTTTTCAAGCGAAGCAGGTCTTCTTCAGCATGTTGTCCCAATTATTTCCGCTTCATTTGTTCTTTATTTAAGTGGCACTGGTAAATTGTCCATTTTTTTAATTTAAGGCAGTGTACAAGATGTTAATTAATACCACTGCTGCCAAATTTTGCCCAATAAGGAAACGAAATGTTATTTGACTACTGGTCCCTAAAAGAAGAATTCGTAAGCAGTATTTGATTCATCAATTAAATATTTACACAGTAAGGCATCGATCGTGAGTCAGGCTGAGTTTAGACTGCAGAGAAATTAAATTATAAAGAAATACTTGGTAGCGTCTATTAGAACAGAGCGGTCGTCTCTTCAAAACTGTGTGGTGTGTATTTTCAAAACAAAGAGGCCACCAACATTTACTGTCCAGCGTGTTGGCTTCAGAAAATCCCCAAAACAGAACGAATAGCAATTTCGAGCCTCTTATTCAGATCGGCGAGAAATTAAATCCACGCACACTAATTATTAGCCGTCACTTAGCCGATGAAACATCTCGAGATGTTCCACGTGTTACATTTTTGTCTCCAAGACTTCCACACGGTACGAATTCAACAAAGGAATTAATTATGTAACAGTTTGTTTCTCCTTAAATAAAAAAAAAAATTTTTATTTATTCTTTTAAGCAAATCCAATTTTGCCTTCTTTCTAAAAAGTTTCGCAAATTCATGCGCTTAAATAAACGAACACGTCAGATATTTAATAAATGTAACAGATCACTGCGTTTTTCTGAAACGGTGCAATTAAAATGGGCGTTCATCCAATTAATGAATTGATATTATAGGTTGAATAATAATTTCGTGCGCTTTTTTTAAATTTAAAATTCTATTATTTTAAACAAAAATTAACATTACAACTAATCAACAATATATTCCGCATTGTTATTTATAACATCTTCTCAACGTTCCGTAAGTTTTTCGATACCCTGGTCTTGATTGAAAGAAAGCGTCCAACCTAATCCTTAATTCATTATCATTATTAACGAAGCAGTACTTCTATTGCACTATTGCATTGTCGGGTTGCAAAAGAATGCTATATCGACAATCCGGTTGTTTTTGCTGAATTGCTTCGTCAAGTAGGTTCATTTGTTCCTCATTGCCTCCTTTGTTCACTGTTCTGCTGTTTGAAAGAGGCTCATAGTGGATTATGTCTTCCCAATCTTACCAGACGCACAGCATTGTCTTCCGAGGATGAAGTTCCGCTCTTGAACACGGCATCACTTGCCTGCCTGGGCTGACGCATTATTTTTCTTTCTTAATACTCACGTAAAGTCATTATTTTTCAGCGCCGGTAACGATTCGGTACAAAAATCTCTGCTTAGGTGCTTGAGTTGAGCGATGATGGATGAGCAAATGTGGGATCAATGTACCAAAATTGTGAACCTTACCCATGAACTGGCGATTCAGACAAATGGCATTTTGAGAACAGCCTGTCTGCTCTACCAATTCTTTTGTTATTTAACGTGGATTCCCTGACTAAGCTCGTTCAATTGCTCTTCATCAATCCAGACTATCGATCGACCGAAATCTCTGATTTTGAAACGTTCTTTCAGCCGCGACATCATAGCCACGCGCAGCACAAATATTTCGAGAAGCTTTGATGGCCTTGGAAGCTTGATTAAACGCAAAGAGGAGAATGTATCGAAAATGTTAATTTTATCAACTCCACATGCCATTTTAAAACGATGAAAATCAACAAAAATTAAAACAAATGAAAAAACCTAATACAATATAAGTAGAGCAAAAATTCCTCTTTCAAATACTATAAATATAACCGCAAAATTGCGAATGTTATTTGATCAAGTTCTAATTTTAAAAAACGCCAAGAAATTGTCATTGAACCTAAGTAACACATACTAAATTATTCTAGTACATACTCTGCTGCAGTGAAAAAAAATTCTATTTGATAGTTTACAGGTAGTGACGAATTATAGCTCAGAATTCAATAAGGCCTCCGGTATGGGGTTATCCGTAACATAATTCTTTCGGCTACTAACAGCATTAAAAGTAATTAAAACTTTTTTAATTATTTAGTAGCAAGAACGACAAGTTTTATTTACATATATATATACATAGAACAATTCAGCTACAACTAGTTTTTGACAATCAACAAGGTAATTATTAATTCCTGGCTTGACGGTCTCGTTGATTGAATAGTTAACAAATTTGCCTCTGTGCCTAAAGTTGCGAGTCTAACTTGGCTAAGGTTGATAACTTTTCATCAAAAATCATATAAGGAAATAAATGCCAATATCATATTTGCTACATGCATTAGGTACTCGGTAAACTTCCTGAAAAAATATACATTTTTGTGTCTTTTCCCCCTTCTATTTTCAGTCGACTAGATGTCATTCTACGAATATATTGTAAATATTCATCATGTACTTCAGGATTATAAGGTCGTAACTTTGTCAATTTTGAACCGAACTAGAGTGGTGAAGTGGTTAACACTACGGTTTAGCATTCGGGAGGTCTTGGGTTCGATTCCCAGAGCCGCCTGCTCTGATTCAGGTTTGGAGTGGTTTTCTGAATCAACTGAGACATCTCCTCCGAGGTAAATGCTGGGGCAGTATTTCCGCTCATTCCTATTCTCCAATCTCCTTCCAAACCCATCCTTACCTTCGCCTATCTTTACTTCCAATTATTGGCTGAAAAGGGATCTCAGGTACCCCTAAGCAGCCCACCCCTTTAGGGGGGAATTGAAATAACAATGATGTTCCTTTTATTTTCAATTTTGGAACTGTCGGAGGTATTTTATACTGAGGATTTCTAATAAGAATGGAACCTGCTAGTTTTTGAATTGACAAAGTTCACCTACTGCATGCAGGTCATTTTGTGTGTGAGAATACACATTTTTATTTTTTCCCAGTGAACGAATTTTTAAAATTCGCGCCTTTAATAGAAGTTTTCTCCATGTTCTTTCTACAGGGTTGGCCATGAATTAATTTACCTTTGTCTCAAATTTTCCGCGCAAACTGAAATGAAGAAGAGCGCGTGGAAGTCAGTATCTGCTAAGTAATTTCTCGGAAGTTAGTTGCAATGGACAAGTTCACGGGGCCGCAGTGCGCATTTTGCGTAAAGCAATTTTACATAAACCATGGTTCCCTTATTACTGTTCGGCGTTTATTTCGTGTGTAACACAATTTACACCATTTAAACAAGTATTTGCGTGTAAAGTTGATTAAAAAAATGGATGAAGAAATTTGAAAAGATGGGATCGACATTAAATTTGAAACAAATCGGAAGCCAGCAAACTTACCGAAGTGTGGAGAGCATACAGCAAGTTTTGGCTTCAGTTCAACGTGATCCAGCTTTGGGACGCGCTGTATTTTAAAACTGGATTTGAAATTACATCCCTATAAGATCAAATTGGTGCAGGAATTAAAGCCCATTGACGTGAGTCGTATGCCAAAACAATTCTGGATCGTTTCAGTAACTATAACAATATCTTTGTTTTCTGACGAAGCTCTCTTCCATCTAAACGGACATGTTGGCAAACAGAATTTCAGCTATTGGAGCAACCAAAATCCTAACGGCACATAACAGAGGCCCCTTGATTCTTCAATGTAACAGTATGGGCGACAACTTCGGTCAGAGGGAATCATTGGGACTTATGTTTTTAAAACCCTCTCGGACGTACAGTTACTGCTAATTCGACTGAGTATGTAAGAACGTTATGGGGTTTTGGCACCTCAGTTTCAGGAATTTGCTGGCTACAATCAGAACACCTTGTCACTTGCCATACCTTTAACACGTCTCTGCTGGTGGTTAAATAAGTGTTTCCAGAAAGGAAAGGGGTATTCCGTGACCACCCAGGAGTCCATATTTATCTCCCGCAGATTTCTTGAAAAACCTTGTGCACCAACAAACCAGCGACACTATTAGAATTAAAAGCAAATATTCGAGAAAGGACGTCTGCAATCTCAAGGGCATTGTGTCAAAAGTTGTCGAAAATTTGCGTGCCCGTTTGGAAAAATGCCAAAATTGAAACGGCAGTCATTTGGACGACATTATTTTTAAAAAATAATTTTTCTTTCATTGATTGTAGAATCAAATCTTAGACCTTAATTTTTTGTATCTATAGCTTTTATGGCACTTTACAAATTACTAAAACAATTTATTTGCTCCTTTTTAGTATTCGCAGCTTTCAAATGTTAGGACCAATAACGATATGTTTGGGCGTCATATGCGCTACATTATTTCTTCAAATAGTAATAATTTACTTTCTATATCACTAAATTCTGAATTTTTAAAGGTTCCGTACATGTTTATTTGAAATTTATACACATTCGGTGCGATTGAGATGTATTTCCTAATATTAAATCGTAGGAAGGAAGAAACAAATCTAAGTGTCAGTTATGCGTGCCCATTTTAGTCAACGGAACCATTAAATTGAAATGTTATTATTTACAAAAAATTTGAAAGCTAACTTTTTAAAAGTATATTTATTTATCCTTAAACGTAATCGAAAAATTGGACAATTGAATTGTTTAAGATAAATTCAGCTAGTTTAGAATTTTCGAAAACTAGTGTTTTCCTAAGTTTTAGGAATATAAGGTCACATATCTATTGAGAAATAAGGTTTTTTTTGTGGTTGGCTTTCTTATATGAGCTGATTTTTATCGAACTTTTCCCATTAAAAGGCAACTAGTATACCTAATAACATAGTTGACCATTGTGTGCAACGTCAAGAGTCGTGTGACACAAAGTATGAGCCGAACACCGGTGGTGTTGTGTACTTCCCGTCTAGTGGTCAAAATAGAAACGTACAAAAAGGAGCAGTACTCTAATATGCGTTTTTAACAGCAAAGGGTGTTGAAAGTAGGAAGATCCTTATGCGGATGAGAGCAGCGATTAATCATTGTTCCTGAAATAAGGCTTCCTAGAAAACCGTCCAGTAACATTACAGAAAATTAACACTGTTCCAATGCATATCGATGAATTGATTCGAGGTAAACGGTATTTTACTGTAGAGGACATCGCAGCACAATTGGATGTGAGCCACGGTATCATCCATTACATTATTTATCCATACAAAACCGGTTATGACCGACTACATTGCACGGGGATATTCCCGTATGACTATTATCACTAACAAAATATAATTATATTGAAAGAAAGACTTTGTCATAACGGACTGAAATAGTACCCAGTATCCTAGTAAAATAATAATTACAAGTTAAATTATGAAATGTATCCGAATAAAGGAATAGTAAATCAACCAGCTGCAGTATAGGAAAATCAGTGCTCTATAGTTTTCCCATAGCCTTGATGATTATCAAAAGAGCGACCACGGCAATAACAAATACAAGGTGACTGTTTTTGTCATTTATTGTAACAAGTCATGAAACGTGGTATCATCTTTACCAACGCGAAGAAATGAGTGAAAATATGTCGACTTCCCATCACCAAAAGTCCAAGTCTGTACAAAAAATATAAAGCTCCGTTATTAGTAGATAACACAGCAGCACGAAGTTCGATGTATGATTTTTTGTTTTAGTTTTCGCTCCTTGATATAACTCGAAGTAATTTACATACTCTTAGCTGGTAGACGCTATTCACAATTTATAGCTTGAATTTAATTCTTCTATTTTTATTTTATGTTACATGCATGTCAGAACGAATTTAGGACCGCATAACGCTGAATTAGGCGAACAAAAATCGACCAGGCAAGTCAGCGAAGCTGGGCGTGTTAGAACACCCTATAAATAAATCAAAATTAGGTATAATCTAAGTATTTTTTGTCGATAAAAAACGCAAGATCTCGGTACTGCATGAAGTTGGCGCACGTTGTGTATAAAACGATACCTGTAGCATAATAGGAAATCTTCAAGTACTCAAGGGGAACAACACTCAGTATTAAATCAAATTAGCTTAGAAGTAATTGGCGACAATCGATTAGTCAAATTGTAATGGGAACTTTTATGATGTCCCCTGCATCTAACTAACATGTAAATACATTTAAATCATCAAAAATGAGTCAATAAGCAATAAAATCAACAGATTTAATCAAACAAATTGGTATCACGCGAGATAGAAATTGCTTAGTTAGGCGGCAATAAAAGAACCGTTATTACAACAAAACCTTCTGTATTTATATTTCAAGTGTATGATATTTTTGCAGGGAAAATTATTTATATAGTAATCAATTGTTGCATCCACATAGACATAGAATCAATTCAAAGCAAATTTAATAGAAAAAAGCATTCAGCGTACTGTAGTTAGTTTAACAAAATTATCTAGTACAAAATAAATGATTTCTTTATAATACGAAATAAAGGTTGTTAACCAAAATAAAATTACGTATACTAATCTCATTTACTAGCATATAATCACAAACTATTATCTGTAAATGCAGCAAAAGTTCATCAGTTTATGTAGATCAAAGTAAATGTTTCAAGTTCATAGAATTTTTGGAAGTATTGTTTATCCCAACATAAATTAAGTTCGTTGAAAAGATATACGGTAGAATGCCAGAATCCACAAGCATTTAAGTAGCTGAACTACATTCGTTACTAGTGTTTAGAATTTATTACTTCCAAAGTGTACAAATACGTAGTTGGGGAAATTATAAAAACAGCCTTAGAACTTGAAATATTCGATAATATGAACAAGGTCCTTCTTTATGTATGATAAAATCTGGGGATTAGGTAGATTCAAAATAGCTTACAATGTAGTACTTATTTCTGAAGTACGGATCCATACTTATGTAGCTTAAAATGATATACCCAAGCTTTTTAAAAACGCTTGCTTGAAAATATGAAAGTGAAAGAAACTTCGCGTAAATTACTTAAATAACAACGGTAAGTCTAAACTTCGATGATTGAATTAGTAATCAACCAAAAATAACCGCCTAATATGTACGAGGGCTTATAATCAATGCTCTCTAAACCCCATCTAAACCATAAACTAACGGCGAGGGTGACGGGGTGCTAATACTCTTTTTTTAAAAAGTTAAATTTAAATTTATTAGTGCTTTTTACTGAAATAACGTAATCTACCGGTATTGAAGCAGCGGCTAATCGAATGCGTTTTAAAATACAGTAATGTGTTTTAAAATATATAGTTACCAAAAGGGATGACGTTAACATTAATATTTGGATCGAAACAATTATAACATTATTAATTCTAAAAATAGACATTCTGTGCAAAAATATGTGATGACCAGACAGAGGCGCGGCATAAGCAAGGTTAAATTGCAAATGCATCTAATTAAACGTGCATTCTGTTGTAATGGGAACAACGATTGACAAATGAAAAGGGACGTTAACAGTCCTTCTTGGTAAAGCACGATAACATTATTATTACCAGGGTGGTCAGTGTGATGCGTAATATCCAAAAATTTCTTACTGACGTTATTATGTATTCATTATTATTAAAGCGTATATTTGAAAGAGTATACTCAAATTAATCCCGACTTACAACGAAGGTACTAAGTGTCCCCATAACTAAATTTGACGAGTCGCGTTTTTTTATACAGGCGGTAACTCGATTTTAAGGAATAAAAATCATCCCTATAACTAACGATATTGATAGTTTTACATGCTACGAGTAGCCAGATTTGAATGGAACGAACAAAAGCAAGATTTTTGGAATACTCATACCTTAGTTTCAAGGTGAAAACCGACATTTTTTAAACGTGATTTTTACGCCTCTTGACTTTAATTGTCTCAAAATATCTAAGCTTCATCAAAATTGCAAGAGGATACTTGAGATACATTCCTTATTGGTGCTCCCACTATGAAATGATTGTGTGTATCGTCGGATCTTTCCCAATATATACACTGTCTGCTAACTGAAAAGTATCGATGTTATAATTCACATGTATATCATTCTTTTTGTTACGTCGAGCAGTATATAAATTACCACAGGTAATAAAGAAATCGATTATTTATTCACAAAAAAATAATGCTAAGTTTAAGAGATACATTTTCGTTAGCATCCTGATATCAAAAACGACTTCAAGGTCAATGTTTTGCCATTTATAGTTTTTAGACTTTGAACCTGTTGAATCTTAAAATAGTGAGAAGAAGGTATGTCGCCTTCTGCATCCCATTCTCCAGTGTCATGGGTTTCAACTTGATTCTTTGACATATTTATACAAATTTAGCTTCTGCAACTAATTGGTAAGTTATTTATTGATATTTTTGCTTCTAAATCTTCCTCTATGAAATCTTCAATCGCATTCTTAGAAGGCATAACTGCAGTACTGATTTTGTTTTCATTTTCCCAGTCTTCATCGTACATCTTTATATAGGGCAGTACTTCACCAGGTGTGAAACCACTACTGAAAATTTCAGAATAGAACGCTACAGTCAAATCCAGAGCGTAGGCCTGTTATCCTCTTGAAAGGGTATCTTGATTAATTGCTATTTTGCTAAAACTAGTTAAAGGCAATATAGCTCAAAGTTTTAGCAATAAGTTTAGCAAATATGAGTATATGTAAACAATAGCTATTACAGTATCAAACGAAAGTTAATCGGTATAGAAATTACGTTAAATTGGCAACCACTAGTAAACTAAGCATTCTTGAAAATTTTTTTGTCAGCGCCATCTAATAAATTTCAATGCTTAAAAATAGTTTTATAATAGCGTCCTTATGGAAAGAACTTAGGCATATGGTTAAACGGTTGACCATCATATACATGTACGAACAATAGTCGCAACTTGGAGTCAATGAACTTTCTCGGCACTCATATTTCTCTTATGAATCCTTTGGGTATCAGACGATAAATATGTCAGCTTCCTGTTGAAGCTCGTGGCTATCAAAATACAGAAAATTAGGCTTTTCCGCTTTGACGCAATAATGAATGCTGTATTTTAGACTAATTTGACAATAAATATTATAACAATCTCAGCCTGGTCAGCAGTATTTCTGATTTCTGAAGAGACTCCATTATATACACGAGAAGTTGCAAAGTGCTGTGCTCGACACACAGTACCTTCTATTTTAGCCTAAACAACTACCATAATTGCAGTACCGAAGGAGGGTCTGTCTTCTCTCTCTAGCTAGGTTCTGAACATTCAGACGTACAGGGTGTTTACTGTAAAACGCCTGGAAGTAGACTAAAAAAGCTAGTGTCGCACACATTTACCGACTTTGACCTATTTACAGTGGTTCTAACACTCAATTTCGTCACTTGCGGCCCGACTTCACTGTTTCTAGTTAGGCGGCATTTGAACCACTCGCTTTGTTCGTAATATGTGTCTTATTTCTATTTTAGCTTGTAACACATTTTGCACGATGTCTAAGCATAGAATGCTTCAAGCAGTAAATTTATGCATCTAAAATGAGTATAGAATTAAGATCTACATATATATAGAATGTAAGAAATATACATATGTATATCCAATTCCAGTCTATTTTATAAATATACGTACGATTTTACGATTTTAATTAAATTGACGACGGTAAGTTTATAATGAATGAAATATAAAGAGTATAGGTAAGTTAAGGGGAACGTCAATAAATGAATATATAATACATAAAAGCGCCCGTAAATAAAACTAAGCACACAAAATCATTGAAAAACGTACAAGAATGCTCAAAAATAGAGACCTCAGCCTAAATAAAGTATCCCCAATTACTACATAAAGAGTTTGGACTCCGATTAAATCCGAACTCACGACCATAACGTTTACAACTGAGTGACTCAGTCGGGTCGGTTAGCTAATTATAGAAAGCTTGACAAAAATATCTACAACAATAATTCACCAATCCAGAGTTGTTACATCTGAAGTACTATATACGAGACACGGAGTTAACTAAGCAGACCATTTGCATAGCGAACGAACTTGCAATATGTTACACACCCCCTCCATGGCAGTGAAAGTATGAACATTGCCTTGCTCTTCGGTATTAATTTCAACTTAATACTGCCACTACGTAAGTGTTACGCAGGTGTTAGTGGCATCTTTTGCATTAAACTTGGCAAAAAACAGGCTTACGTTCTATCCAGGACACAAGTTCGCAGAAGGTAGAAGATATTTTTAGATGATAGTAAAACGTAAACGATAATCCTCGCTTTGGAAGATCTTGAACATGAAAAAATGAAAACCTTAGTTACATAAATCGGCGAATAATAAATAGTTAACTAAATTGGAACAGTTGTACTTACCGTTTACGAAATGTTAATTCAAGGGTTAGATATGCTGAAAATGCAAAGTTAGTTGCAGGATGCGTGTACTGACCTGCCTGAAGACGTTCACCGTAATCTGTATATCATGTAAAAACTGATAACTGGCAATGAATCGTGGATTTTCAAGTACGCTCCAGAAGCCAAACGCCAAAATTAGGAAAGGCAATGAAGCATTTCACCGCGCCCCAAGTAAATAACAATGAGGAAAATCAAATAGATGCTTATTTCTGTTTCTGTTGGTTAAGGATAAACTGTCTGAGTTCAGAAAAGGGATTCCTCGTATTTGGCCGAGCATTAGATGCTGCACTGTGACAACGCCCCGGTCACAGAATTTTTTGGTCAGAAAGTCATTTTCACAGTCACCATACTGTCCTAGTCTAAGTTCGTGTACCCTTTTTCTTTTACAAAATTCGCAATCCATCGACAATATTAAACAAACCGTATGGACTAACTGAATGCGATCTCACTGGAGGTCTGAAAATTACTGCAAAGACTGAGAACATTGTTTCCGGCTATTTGTAACTTCTAAATCAAACTATTTTGTAGGGACAATGTTGATTTCTAGGTTACTTATACATACAGAATCTTGTAAAAACAGTCTCATTGTTTTTGCCGTTCAATTACAATTGAATTGTTCACCCTAGCTATTAATTACATTAAGCGCTCTAAATTTATTATGAAATTGTAACTGTTATTCTGATTAGAAACTATTTTATGGAAAATTGTAATATTAACCTACGTTTAAAATTTTTAGTATTGTAGCAATGCTTTGATTACAGAGTATTTAAATAACTTTTAAAAAAACGTCAGAAGCCGCGCCTTATGAAATTGAGAACTTGGGAAAGAAATTTTAACGTTTTGATGAGATGATAATCACATTTCTAGAACATCACTGCGTAGGTTGAATATCCCAATCATTACATGCAGGAAATAGGTCTATGATAACTAGAAACGATGTGACACGTCCAGTTAGGATGTTTATTACCTTAACCGCATTGGTTTATCACATAAATTAGTGAATGTAGTGAAAGATTTGCAATAATGTAAAACATCGTGGTAATTTGGCAAAAATAAGCTGAAATTAGTGTTAAAGAATAATATATTATGGATTTCAACACATGCCATCGCATGTATCAGTTTCAGTTTAGATGACATGGAATCAATAAAAAATAGAATGGATGTTAACGCGATTTAAAAATAATCAAATTCTAAGCCTAGGCTATTAACGTCATAACATCATTTAATATAAGTATTTATCTATATAAAAATGTAAATAAGACATGAAAGTAGTCTAGTCCTTTACCTCTCTTCCTAGTTTATGAAGGAAAAGTTGGTGCGCGAAGGTTGTAACTCTTCAATTTAAATAAGCAATTAAGTTTAAAATATTTAAACTCATTGAATCTTATATATCAACAAGCCGAATGTAAAATTATTCAGTGAAGTTGAATAGCAGTAATTGCTGATTATGAGGTATCAAAGGAGATATTTTTAAAGCAGTACAATTAATCTTCGTACGCTCGTGATAAATTCATTATAGTTTGATATCAAGGCGATAACGCATACCTTATGTGGTATGTAATTGGACAGCCAACTTGAGAACTGTTAAGCCCACATGCTATTTTTAAAGATTTATTATTCTTGAGATTGTAGGATATTCAAACCATAAGTTAATATTTGGTTGATATGTACACTGGTACGTTAACACCATCAAAATATAAAACCGTTTATACGTCCTTACTTCATCGGTGAATCATTGCATAAAAATTTACCTGTGTGAGATTTGCAGAACCCTTTAATCAAGACATTTAATTAATCAATATAACATGGTAATATATATAATATTATATATATATATATATATATATATATATATATATATATATATATATATATATAA
>JAHWXV010126187.1:0-14893 GCA_024586415.1 Phrixothrix hirtus | reverse complement strand
TCTTTGACTTTGTGGGTTCATTATTATTGTAAAAATATTAAATGTATTTTTTGTTTTAATTCTGGTATTGCAATAAATATTATTATTATTATTATTATTTAGAGGAAAATGCCCATTTAGGATTTATATGCCCAAAAAGCCTGCTAGATACGGCCTCAAGGTTTATTCACTGGTTGATGCCCGAATGAATTATACCCTAAACCTACAGATATATTCAGGCAACCAACCACCAGATGAATTCTCTCTCAGTCACAAACCGGACAATGTTGTTGAAAGGATGTGTAAACCAATATACCATATAGGGAGGGACGTGACCATTGATAACTGGTTCATGAATTATCCGATAGCTATAAAAATCTTAAACGCATATAACTTGAGAGTAGTGGGAACTATAAAAAGAAATAAAATCAAATTACCACTAGAGTTTGTTAGTCCAAAGAAGCGCCCAATTTCTGGCAGCATTTTTGGTTTTCAAAAAAGTGCTACTATTGTTTTATATGTTCCCAAAAAAAACAAGACAGTTACTTTAGTATCAACCATGCATCATAGTTCAACAATTGATAAAGAAATGGATGAAGTCAGAAAACCAGAAATTATAACATTTTATAATGTTACCAAAGGTGGTGTAGATGTTGTCGATGGTATAAGTGCACATCATGATGCATCAAAAAATTCTAGACGTTGGCTATTATTGACTGTGTTTTATAGCTTACTAAATATTGCAGGAATAACTTTACTTGTAATATATAAAGCTAATAATCAGATTGAAAACGAGAGACGTTTCTTTTTGAAGGAATTAGGTAACTTTGTAGTTGTTTGTAGTTGTTACGTAGCATTGGCAAATTAACTATATTGATTCTATATTTTTAGCGCTAAGCTTATTAAATGAAAATTTAACAGAAAGGGCGCATAATCAGTATTTACCTAAAGAAATTAAACAATTGGTTCAGAAGTTTTCAAATCTACACGAGTAAAACAAATTCGCAGTTTTGCCAAACAAGAGGGGCAGATGTATTGATTGCAAAGACAATAAATCTAAATATTTTTGTAAAAAGTGTAACGTCATGTCTGTTTACAATATTGCAGTATGTTTTGCAGATATTGCTATAATTCAAATTAATGAATAAGTAAAGAACGTTTAAGTGACTTATTTTTAAGAGTTTTTCTTAGGTACTTCGTAATTTTTAAATGAAACATATTTTATTTTAAAAATTGTAACGAACATTTGCGTTTCTTTGATTACATAGTTTTCATTTTAACGTTATATATACTTTTCCTTCAAAAAACAACAAGGGCCTATTAACTAAATTACTTTTTCTAAGCGGATCTCTCAGACCGAACGTATCCAATAATGTAACTCATTTGAACGTCTTCACTACCGGGTTAAAAATAAATTTTCAGTCGAGCATTTCATGTTTTTTGTTAAATCAAATAATCCAAAAATAGCATCAAAAAATGAATTGATCCGGTATTACATATATTTAAAAATATCGAAAAATAATATACATTCTCAATAAAATTAAAAATAAACAAGATATATTGGGAGTTGACCGCCAGAACTATGGCATGCGATGTTAGAATCTTACCACTGCATTATTACCATAGCTTAATTGTATACTTAGGTTGTGGATATTTATATATATTATTCTTTAAACGGTAATATTTTCTATTTCATAAATATTTTACAGTTTTCAAAATCTTGACCAAAAAATTTGGAAAAGTAGCAATTGTGTTTTTTCTTAGATATTATGTACGTAAACGTTATTCTAACAAACGATGCCCATAGTTTTTGGGAATATTACTTATTACGCACTAAGTTGCGTAAAATTACAAAATTTGACTTTGGCGTATAGCAGTCATGTTCTTTACCTTGTAAAGATGTATAAAAATCTTACCGCACATAGTTTTTATTGAAAATTACTTATTGCGCAATAACGTAGGTGAAGACGAATGGCCCGCTTCCATAACTTATTGCCAACAATGGTTAGGTTGTATATAGATTAACAGTAAATGACGTCACATTCTTTAATATCCCATCAAAAAATACCAATTTTTGCAACTTATTCGGTTGCATTCGCATTCGCAATTATTCAATAAATTTCATTTGAGCACCTGTTAGTGACTAAATTTGCGTACAAGAATAGCGTAGCATCTGAAATCGCAAAGCAATATAAACCTTAGTGAAATTGTTAGCAATTTCAGGAAGGCTGTAACTATGGCTAAGGAATGATATACATAATATCGTATAAATGACGAAATGTCTTGTCTTGCATCTCTGCTTAGCCGGAAAAAGTTGTTTGGCATCATTTGAAGTCGGTCATTCGATCAACGCAAGAGCTCGGACCGGTTGGGGTTCTAAGACATACCTTTTCCTAATTTTCACAACCTAAACTATAGTCAAAATCATTTTCGGCCTTCCTAAAATGATGTAAGCAAGAGTGCAACTAGCTCTCGGACTCTAGATTTACACTAAATAACGTCACGCGCTTTAATAGCCCGTCAAAATATGCTAATTGCTAGAACTGATTAACGTGTCATTGGCAATATTATTAAATGAATTTTCAATCTTGAACATGTTAGTGACTAAATTCGCGTACCACAATATAAATTACAATACCATTATTGGACAAGGGAGTATCTGGAGTCGTAAAGCAATATAAACCTTAGTGAAATTGTAGACAATTTCAAGAAGTCTGTAATTTGACCAATTAATGATATACATATATCATATAAATGTGGAAAAGTGATGTCTATCATTTCTGATTAACTGAAAAAGTTGTTTGGCGGCAATTTCAAATCGGGCGTCCGCGCAGCGCAAGATATCAGGCCGGTTTGAGAGTGTCAGGCATACTTTTTTCTAATTTTCAAACCCAAACTAGCGCGAAAATGAGTTTCAGCCTTCCTAACGTTTCTGTTACCAGTTCTCAGAATAGATTTACACTAAATGACTTCATATGCTTTAATAGCCCGTCAAAATATACCAATTTCTATAACTAACGCGTCATTCGTAATTAATTATCAAATTTTCAGTCGAGCATCAAAAACCGAACTAATTCGGTATTACATATTTTTAAAAGCATCTAAACATAATACTCATTCTCAATACATTTAAAAATAAACAAGATATGTTAGGAGTTGACCACGAGACCTACGGCATGCGAAGCGACAATCTTATCGGTGCGTTATTACCATAGCTTAATTGTACACTTAGGTTGTGGATATTTATACATATATTCTTTAAACGGTAATATTTTCTATTTCATAAATATTTTACAGTCTTCAAAGTCTTGACCAAAACAGTTTGGAAAAGTAGTAATTCCGTTTTTCTTTAGAAATTAGGTTTCTATCGTTTTACTAACCACAAAATGAGAATTTGTCATATTCTGCTCAAAGGTTTCAAAATATTGACCAAAAAATTTTGAAGAGTAGCATTTGCGTTTTTCCTTAGATATTATGTTCGCAATCGTTATCCTAACAAACTACGCCCATAGTTTTTGAGAATATTACTTGTTACACACTAACTTGCGTAAAATTACAAAATTTGACTTTAGTGCCTAGCAGTCATGATCTTTACCTTCTACAGATGCCCAAAATCTTACCGGGCATAGCTTTTGTTGAAAATTACTTATTACACTATAACGTGGGTAAATTCGATGGCGCATTTCTATAATTATTACCAACAGTTGGACTGTACGTAGATTTACACTAAATGAAGTCATGTTCATTAATATTCCGTCAAATATGCTAATTTCTAAAACTGAGTAACGTGCCATTCTCAATATTATTAAATGAATATTCAAATCGTGCACATGTTATTCACTAAATTCGCATACAACAATATAATACTACAATAGCATCATTGGATAGGAGAGCATCTCAAATCGCAAAGCAAAATAAACCTTAGTGAAATTGTGGGCAATGCAGGAAGGTTGTAGCTATGGCCAGGGAATGACATACATAACATTGTAAGTAGGGAAGATTAGAGAGTATGACGCCAACCACATTTTTTACACTAGTAACTCTCGGCCCGCGGGAGGCTGGTAATTCGCGGTTTTAATTCGCGGTTTATTTCGCAGGTTCGCGGTTTTTCAGTTTAATTCGTTGTTTGGGGTTTTTCGGTTCAATTCGCGGTTTATTTCGCTGGTTGGCGATTTATTTCGCGATTTTTCAGTATAATTGGCAGTTTATTTCGTGGGTTTTTCAGCTTAGTTCGCGGTTTATTTCGCGGGTTTGCGGTTTTATTCACGTTTAGCGGTTTAATTGACGATTTTATTAGCGTTTAGCGGTTTTTTACTCACGGCTTAATTTTACTACGGAATATTTTTGATAATTATATTTTTATGATTCAAATTTATACGCGAATGCATATTAAAGTTCTTTATTATGTAATTGATGGGAAAGTTAGCTTGAAAATCGAAGCTCTAATTAAATTGATTTAAAATTCTTTATTATGTAATTGATCTAAACGTTAATTTAAAAATCGAAGCTCTAATTAAATTGATTTAAAGTTCTTCATTATGTAATTGATCTGAAAGTTAATTTAAAAATCGAAGCTCTAATTAAATTGAATTAAAATTTTTTATTTTGTAAATGATATGAAAGTTAATTTAAAAATCTAAGCTCTAATTAAATTGAATTAAAATTCTTTATTTTGTAAATTATCTGAAAGTTAATTTAAAAATCGAAGCTATAATTAAATTCATTTAAAATTCTTTATTATATCATTATCCTGGAAGTTAATTTAAGGCTTAACTAACGGTGCGCGGTTGTCTTTGTGGTTTCTATTCGCGGTTTAATTAAGAACCCCTCGAGACTTGTACTTATACAAACAGGTCTGCATGATTCAGCTTTCTGCAGGCTGCATCACGCATAAAATGACGACATCATGGATCGCGACTATAAAACGACGTATAGTGACTTTAAATATCAACCGAATAGCATTTATTATTTAAATCCACGTTATATTATTTAAGAAATTTTATGTTCACGTTAATTAGAGATATTTAATAAATGACACCTGATGATACATAATTCAACTATTTTCATTATTTATTCGAACGTTAAATGAATGTAAGAGTTATCTTCTAAAGTATACCAAATAATTTATAAAAATCTCGTTTAATATAATAACTTGACATATTCTCAAACTAGGCCTTTTTCAGACACGCTTACTTTAAAGTAATATAAGCTGCAAATCTTAAGTTTAAAAATAAAAAATGTAGAATCTTTGAGGAATTAGATCTTAATAAATTAATATTTTTATTGTAATAATTCGACATCTGGACCCAAAAATAACAACGAGGATGTTTATGTTTCCTGCATTTTTCTCCTAAATGGAGCTAAATAAAGTAATTATTGAAATAGCAAAGAAATAGTTCAACGCTTAAATCCTTTTAGTGAAGTAATTATGCACCTGGACCCCCAAGTGACAACGAGGATATTTATGTTTCCTGCATTTTTTCATAAATATCACTTCTATTATCCAAACATATGCATTTCTTATAATTATAGTACAATTTTCTCATTCCAAACTATTTCGCATTTAACTGAACGTTTCTGGGGGCTTAGTTGACAAATCCTAACAATGTAAATATTATTTTAAATATTGTTCAGTATATTGATCATCGATAAGTTTCTAAACCGTTTATAACAAAGCAGCATTGTTATTGTGTAAGGAGACCCTTTTGCTTACCTACTTCTTACACTATGCCATTCAAATCATTTTAGGGTTTTTAGATAAATTGTCGTGTTTTTAAACTGAATGTTTTTAAACAAGTGAAATTAATTACAGACATCCGCATACATTAATATATTTACACTATTTTATTCTTTTAATTAAGAGTTAATAAAACGGATTAAGATTATACCAACATCTTTAAAATAATTTCACAGTGTATTCCCTTCGGAACTATTATTAATAATAAATGAAATAAAACACTTAGAAGTTTTAGTAAATACCCGTGACCTCTTACCTCTTAGTTTATATGAAACAAAATGAATTATTATAGATTCATAAATACAGTAAGGCGAAGAGAGCGTTTGGCAGGTATTTGTCAAAAATTTCGGGCGCGCATCCGACTAAACTGGCTTCCAGTAATATATTTTTCAGTTCCTGGTTCCTGCATTCGGTTACATTTGACCTGGGGTTGTGAGCCGCTGTTGTCCAGGTGGCGATTTTATTTTTCTGAGCCCAATTTAGGAACCGGTTACTGATGAATTGGCTACCGTTATCCGACATGATTGTTCGTGGATAACCGAAACGGGCGAAGATCTCATTTTCCAAAAAACGCATGACTTCCTGAACCGACGCCTGTGGTACTGCTTCGGCTTCCGTCCAGTGGCTTAATAGATGGGTGACGATGATTACAGCGGTGTTCCCAGCAGTCGATCGTGGGTAGTTTTCCATAATGTCAATCGCCACGGCTTCTCCGGTACATGAGGACGTAACGGCGCCGCATTTTGGTGCATAGGTCTTTTGGCGGCAGCGCATATCCAACATCGTTGCAAGTAACGTCGGATGTCGAGGTAAGAACCTGACCAAAAATAGTGTTCGGCGACGGCCCGTGCGGTTTCATCTCGGACTTGTTGGTACAGCGGAAATTCTCCGTCGATTTGATTCAGGCCGGAAGTAGTCGTTCTAAACATGGTTGAGTGATATTAGCGGTTTCCGCCAATGAGCTCGACAGGTGACCCGCTAGCTTGTTAGCACGGCCTTGGAGGTACTTGACGGTGAAACTAAATTCTTGCAGTAGCAAAGACCACAGTGTTAGTTTGGCTTTGTGGTCTTGGCTCTTCGCCAACTATTGCAATGCTCTGTTGTCTGTGCGCAGTATAAACGGCTGGTCTTCCGAATACTGTTGGTATTTACGTATACCGAAACACACTGCCAGACACTCCTGTTCGTTGCAGTGATATTTGGCTTCTGTCGGCGTGAACTTGGACGAGGTACAGGAAATGATACGTTTAGTGCCCTCATCGCCTTCTTGAAACAACACAGCCCTCATTCCTGGCGTCGGTTTGCAGGAAAAATAGACGTTGCGGGTCGGGCCAACATAATTGTAATGGCACCGCCAATGCTTTTTTGAGATGGACGAAGGCGGCTTCAGCTTCAGTGGTCCATTTATACTTCTTTTTCACCCATAGGAAGCCAGTCGGTGGGAGGCCAGGGCGGAGAAATTAGGCACATGTTTGCGTAACCAGTTGCATGTGCCTAGGAAGCCCTGCAGATCTTTGCGGTTCTTCGGTGTCGGAAAATGGTTAATTGTCTTGAGGTGTACCTGATTTGGTGCGTTGCCCTGACTGGTAAATTCGTCGCCCAGATAGCTGAGGCTGTCCTTTCCGAAGTAGCATTTCCGTCTTTCTTTTTAACGATGACTACATGGACATGGATGTTTCGATGACCCCATCTGCGAGCATCCCTACTACTTAGTCGTATAGCATTTTCTTCTTGGCGTCGGAGAAACGGTAGGGCCGTAATCAGAACGGAGCGTCTTTGCGTAGTTGTATTTGGTGCTTGGTGGTTAATGTCGTTTTAACGGCGCCATTGTCGTAAACAAATTCTGAAAATTCCTAATACTGTTGCTTCAGGTACTCTGGAAAGTTGTACTCTACCTTGGAGTTGTTTTGCTTACGCCCTTTCTTGTTTTCGGGAGTCTTCCAGAAGACCTAGATTAATGCTAATACAGTGTTTTCCGAGTATTCGGATTTCCCACGCTTATTGTTATAATTTTAAAATACCTCATGATATAATCGATCTAATTATAGATAGTTCGGCGATACTCAAGCCAATAATTCTAATCCACCGTGTTTACTTTATTTATTTTGTAGTTATAAGTTAAAATTTAAGGTCACTTAAGATTTGAGGCAGTTTCAAACAGAATAAACTGAAAGTATTGCATTATAAGGCTACGTGAATTGATCAAAATAAGTAGGCGCCAACTATTCAATTGCCAACATAAAAGAAAAAAATAAGATCTGTTTATAAGTTGCATACATATATTTAATACTATAAGATGGACAAGGTACCTAAATGAAGTTAAATAAATTATATCAACAATAAGTACTAGTTAAATATAGCTTTCCAATGCTACCTAATTAATTTGGTTTAAACGGAATTTGGTTTAATCTATAATTGTTGGTGCTACATGTATAACGCTAAAAACTCATGGCGATCTTGTGACGAGTTACTGATTTTTGAAAAACAATTTCTGATTGTTTTTAGATTGTTTAAGTTAAAATTCGTTTCGTTATGATAAAATTCAGCAAACCGTCATTTAGTGCATTAATTAACTAAAAATATCTAATTTGCGATTTGTTTATAAAATATTATATTTTAAATACACTGTATATAACTGTACCGATTTACGCTGTTTTGTTTTCACGTAATTTCACTTTAAAAAAATAACCAAATGTATTTAATTGTCCAAAGATTACGTAATTAACTTTTAGTTTTGAAAATATTGTTTATTGAACCCCCGAGTTCACCAAGTTCAAGTATAAGACCGAAATATACAACATGTACGCTAAATAACAACATATAATAGAGCGGTTATCAGTGTTCGCAGACATTTCTTGTTATAAATGTGGAATGCTTTATATTCAAAAACGTAAATAATTAATTAACAGAAGTATATCTGCTTAATATTGCACTAGTAATAATGTGACAGTCCATTTTGATATATATTGTATAAATTTTATTTAGTTTCATAGAACAATATTTAGTTGCAACCCATTTTATTTACTTTGCATAAAAACTAGGTATTTAATTGCTTCAAATGTTAAACAAGGTGAACCACTATGACACTGTCTACTATATTTTTTAATTATTTTTGTCATAAATGTTTAATTTGTTGTATTTTACAGAAAAAATGTATTTAAAAGCGAGTTTGATAAGTACAGGATTTAATACAAAATAACCGTCTAGCGAGGATTGAAAGATCAGATTGACTTTAAAATTGACTTGAACGCCAGTTTAGTCTAGTTTAATATTTGGGTTAATACAACAAATTTCATACGTTGATTTGAAACGTTTGATTTTGTTCTCATGTAATTTAATATTCGGGTTAATACATCAGATTAATTTCATGCGTTAAATGTAAACGTTCGTTTTTGCTCTGGTTAAAGTATTCTAATAATTATATTTATTAATTAAAACGTTTCGAAATGCATTTTGAAACGATTCTAAATGTTTAGTCGAGTGTTTGTTTACAAATCTTTAAATTTAAAATTAGGAAACTATGCATAAGTATTTGATTTGAATCCCGAACAATTGCGGAATTGTTATGCTATTTACCTTACATGGAAATATTTTTCCCGTACTTCAAGTTTCGACATCCTTGTCGGACACACAAAAAAGCCTTACCCGAATTTATCGACTACTTAAATTAAAAACATAGCACTAGCTCTCAATATTCCACACGCCAAGTATACAAATTAAAACTGATTTAATAGAATAAATCCGAACCGTTTCGTATAACATGAACACTCATCCGCCATTTTGATATACCAATGTAAAATCATGATCAATATTAAAAATCGAACTATTACCGTCGTCTTTAAAACACGTTATCTAACGTAGGGTAGATCGCAGCTCGTTAATTAGTCCTCTATGTATATAAAGCTGAATTTAGTTGGTAAAATTGCATATATTAATTATGTTTGAAACTAGAACCAGCAAAAAAATAAAGGATGACATATCTTCTCATTAAATTTACAATTAAAGTAACAAATAAAATACCATTGGTATAAAATCTACATAAAATAAACATTTAAAGTCAGAGCAAACATAAATGTAAGGCATGCAAAATTCTATGATCGTAAAGGTAAAGGAATTGAAAAAGGCCTAATAAATAAAATCTGTTATAATTATAATGAATACAAGCAAAATGTAGCTGAATTAAAAGGCGTACACATTACAACAGTAATAAAAGTACAGTTTACATAACAATAAATGTAAATAAAAGTATATAAAGTTTTGCGATTAATACAATAAGTGAGTCTGAGTATAAAATTAAAGGTTTTCATAATTACAAGTTGAGTTACAAATGGTTAGAGCTTTGAGTACAATTATTAGTTTTACTTGCATATTAAAAACCTTTACGAAACAGGCTTTTAATTATAAGGAATAAATATTTTAATCACGTGTTTATTATAATTTCAATTCAGCTTTACGAATCTGGACCCACCCTCGTATTGAAGTTTCCCGAGGCATTACATAATTGACACAAGATGCAAAGTATTGTTACAATCTTAAATTGCTTACAAATTTTTAAATAGTTCAATGTTACGTCGTTACATGTATATTTGTATATACATTAGTAATTTAATTGCGTTCAGTTTATTTAATTTAACATTTACATTTCATCATATATTCATTTATATTTGGATGTGGTATTTTTCAAAAACGCGGCAACGTTTATTTTCAAAAATGGAAGTGACAACGTTGTGAATTTATCAACGTATTTGGCTAATACGCATGTCAATCTTTGGTACAGATTTGTAAATGATTTCAAGGCTTTGTCTTTTCCAGGCTTTTTCAATAAAATGTATCAATAGTTTGTTGAAATAATGTCTAATAATTAAATTTGACATTAAATATTGTGTTTAAATGAAATTGCTTGCTGTAATACATAATCGTTTTCATTAGAATGAAAATAATTATTTAGATGAAGAGCATTTTTAAGGATAAAAAATATAATAAGATTGCAAACGTTTGAAATTCGACCATTTTCTTTGATAATTATGACTTAGTTAATATTTCTTTGTTCTTTTAGTTGTTTTAAATCAGGAAGAATTGCCTTATTTCAAGGAAGCAACTATAATATGCATTTAAAGATTGATACAGGTTTAAATCGATGTCGGTTCTTTAGCATGTGGAAAGTTTTAAGCCAGCTGTTTGCCTTGTTACATCGTGTGAGGTCAAGTACCTACAATTCTAAAGGTTAAATTGTTTTACTTCTTAAGCATGGCACAATTTAATTCAGTTTGTTACCAAAAAAATAAGGAAGAACATTCGACCTTCTTCTCTGAAATAATAAGGTTAGAATTCATATTAACTGTAAATTTCAATTTTCAAACTGAATATTAATTTATATTACCAAATTTAAATTGCATTCTTTGCTTGCGACTAAATTAATCAAACACATTTGTTTTATTGTTTTGGTAAAATTAATTTGTAGCTTCAAAAATAAGTCAGAACATTATTGATAACTTGTACATGTTACTAAAGTTATTTTCAGTGTTTCAAAGGACATATTACTTTTCTATGTGTATTTTACAGTCGTCTGTGCTGGCTCTTCCTTGTTTGAACAACGAAGTGTGAACCACATTACACCTGAAGTCCAAAAACAGAGATCCTAAAATTACAGGGAAATCAATAAATGAAACTCTGACCATGCATTTATTTACATTTTTAATCTCCTTTCATATATAGTGTTGTTATTAATTTGTTAATTCAAATAATTTTGTTATTAACTAAATTCTGATTACAACCTGTTTGTTTTCTTCCCAATGTGGATATTTATTATCCCCTTAAACAAATAAAATACAACGGTCACAATTTTCACTATACAATTATTTTCTATCTGACGGAATCCACCGTCTCGCGTCCTTAATGTGGAAACCGTTGCATGCTATTTAAGCATAGATCTAACTCACGTCCTGTAGATTCCCAGAGCTAGCTGACGTAACTGATATCTCGTTATAAGAACGGGATAATAGGCTACAATGATTGAAGGTACACAAACAGTTTAAGAAAAAAAAGAATTTTTGAAGAAAACGATTGGCGGACCCGCACACTGTGCATGTAACTACGCTTTGAATGTACATACAGAATTATGAAGTTCCTTTGCGTTGAGAACGTAGAATATATTGAGGACGATAAAGATCGCATCACACAAATCGCTACGCCCTAACACAACATTAATTAGAGAAAAGGAAGCATTTTACCGTAAATTTTTAACAATCAAGTAATATTCGTATGTGATACGATAAATGCTGCTTAAACTTCGAGATGTGGCAACACTGCAGTTCACAGGACAATTTACATACAAAAGTCGTCTATTTTGATATCTCTGATATCAAACACCTTTGACAAAAAGGAACGTACATAAGGCCGTTCTATTCCAGAATAATTTTAAAGATAACAGAACGCGGAAAAAATATGTATTTGAATCATGAACATTTTCGAGTAATGATTTTGTTTCATTGTCGATTAAAAAAAGTGAAGAAGGGTATATTGTTGATGTAAAACGTGCGTTTGATGACAAAACATAATCAAGTACAGCTGTGCTTCGGTGGCAACAAAAATTTAAATTTGGATGTAGTAACCATAACGATGAAATTCGTGAAGGTCGACTAATGATCTCAAAAACAGCAAAAGACATGGATGCGTACGAGAAATGATAATGTTGATCGTAATGTAATCTGCAGATCATCATGTAACCTATAGAAAAACTCAGTCATCCTTAGACATCGAAATGAAACAAAAACTAAATAAATAAATTTTACATGAGCACTTGGGTATAAAAATTGTGTAATGATGGATTTCCCATAATTTGCATGATACTCAAAAACAAGCCAAATCGTGCATAGAAATGCTTAAACGATTGAATCCAGGTATGTGGTATACCACATTGTCAGTGGTGGTGAAAGTTAAATATATGCCTATGAACCGGAAACGAAAGAAGAGTCCACTGTTGAAGCGTTCAAGACTACACATAAGGACTTCTAAATGTTCAACAATTGGTTTAGTCGCATGAAAAGCTATATAGGGTGTAATGGGAAATATTTTTAAAAGCAATGAAGCAATTTTTTTAATTCTATGTATGTTAATTTTCTTCGATCCTGAAATTAGAACAGCGGCGCTCATATAAACATTAAATTAAATAATTGCATTCGTTTACAAATAACTAAATATAGGATGAGGCCGTCTAGCGCATACTGGTATTTAAATTATGCTCAGACTACACGTATATGTGTAAATAAGTTATAAATCACGGTGGTGCACTTATTTTTCTTTATATTTACAACGAAACTACTTCAGGTGTTCCTATCCGATGTTGACAATTATGAGAATTGTTGTAGACAACTAAAATCTAAGAGATCTGCGTTTACTTCACATATTTCAAATTTTACGTATAATTCACCCCTGAAGTCGGGCCTGTATTAGCTCATATTGACAGGTTTACATGAAACAGTAATTCAATTTGAATAAAACAAACCCTAAAGTATTCATCGTCATGTCAAACGAAAATGAATTTTTCTTTCGATGCTCATATCTTATTTTGAAGACAAATACTCGCAGGGAAATTAAAACTGACAAATATACTTTCTAATATAATGTAAATCTTTGGAAAACTATTTGTTATAAAGTAGACAAGTATAAAGGTTAAATGTTTCCAGGTTTTCATACCAAATGACTGAATGATACTCCCCGCTCTCACATTTCTAGGGAGATAGCCGTATTTACGTCAGTATACTTATAAATATCTTTATTTTAAGTGGGACGTTAAGATTCATGGTGTATTATTAAGCCCTATATGTGCATACTTACTTAATACGGGTAAACTACGCCTTCAATTCAAAATGTTTGATAGTTTACGAGGTTATACTGTTAGATGCAGCAAGAAAACAGTAGTAATAAATATATTCTTAAAGACAAATTATTTTCGATATGTAGAACTTTAAAGGGGATAGCCGCAAGATTTCAAAAATCCTCCCGCTCATTCTACAATTGCAAAAAAACTTTAAATATATGACTCCTATTCAAATTAATCGAATCGTCTGAAATTTTGTATACACGTTTCACTAAAAGTACCAGGTTTACAGAAAATTGTACCATTGCAGATATAATAGGGGAAAACTGCCCTCACTTGTGACTACAATATTACAAAAACCATTCACCCGCGAAAGAAAAAATGTATCTAGAAATTGTGGAAACATAGGCGCTACAAGTACAAGTACATATCTACTACACTTGCATTACGTTTTATAATATACATATAATTTAATATTGTGATAGACTATAAACTGCTAGCACTCAATCTAATGAAAACAAAACTCGAGATTACATTAATATAACTTAAAATAGCACTGTGTCTTGTAATAAAGGCGTTGTTTTAATTATGTTCTCTGTATTTGTATCAAATTAATTATAAATATTACTTGACATAATAATGGAACACCTACACATCCAGAAAATGCATAAGACAATTTATGAAAAAATAAAACCGACCTTGTGCTTTATGTACTAAGAAAGGTAACTATCATATTACTTAACATAATAATATAACACCTACACATAGAATGAATCAAAAAACAGCAGAAAATGCATAACACAATTTATGAAAAAATAAAACCGACCTTGTGCTTTATGTACTAAGTAAATATTACTTTATTTAATGAAGTAGGTCGTTCACCGGCCATATAAGAATGTTTAGTGACAGACGAAAACTGCCTAGATATAAGGCTGTTCAAAAGTGATATCTAGTTAGAGTAAGTACTAGCTGTTAATTTTTGTATAATTTTTTAATATGCATGTCAACACATCAATTGCTAATACTTGTTTATTGAAACCCTTTCAAAATTTTTCAAGTTGTATAAAAGATGACGAGAAAATGAGAAATTAAACTGATCTACTTTTGAAAATCCCAATATATTTCTCAACTGCATATTTATATAACACGATACATTTTCTATAAAATTGTAAATGAAGATAAATTATAACAAAGTCATTGTTCATTACACATTAATTAATTAATTTAATTAACGTGTAATTAACATAAGAAAATACTCTAGTTTGTTAAATAGCACGTAAGGGTTAAAATATTTTCTTAAATATTTGCATTTCAAATAAAAACAAGTGTAAAGGATTCTATTAGTGCATGGCGCCAGT
>JAHWXV010126181.1:0-10853 GCA_024586415.1 Phrixothrix hirtus | reverse complement strand
TTAGAAACCTTAAGTTTCCTCTTCTAAAAGATAGAAGCGTTACATATTTATTATTAAATAATTAAACTGAGTGGCTTCAAGCTTTTTATTTAAAGAATTTTATTGATAATAAAAGTTATGCTGTTCAGAAGTAAATGGCAACGGTTAGTGACGCTACCAATAGAGTAAATCTATAGAGGTATATAACGGGCTGGTACGCTTCTTGCACCCCAGAAGTTATTAAAGATGTTAATTTTCCTGAATTAGCTAGTTTGCTCCGACCACCACAGTGGAGTAAGAGGATTCTACGTGAACAATAAAATTAATTTAGCAAAACCGTCAAAAATCGAGTAAAAGTCGTGATTTATGGGGGTCACTTTACCTTAATTGTTTTAGACGGCTGGAACTTCGGAAACGGGACGGTAAAGGGTCCTATTTCAAAACCGGAAGGATGGCATACTCAATAATTAATTATTCTTCGTACGCCACTGGGTAGGCGCTTCAATCCCGTTGAATCCGACTCAACTAAATATGTTTTATTTACTTAGGTGTAACGTTTTCCTGTAAGAAACTATTATTCACTACTACTAAAGTTATTTATGACAGTGAAATAGTAAGATCGACTGCTTTAAGTAAATGGCTTATATTGAAAATAACAAAATTAATACAGACAATACAAGAGCATTTAAATGAATAATTACTTAATTAATAAAATTGCAAAGCAAACCCCTGGATTCGATTTCTAAAGTCTACCTTACTTAATAATAACAAAATACTGGCCCCCTTCTAAGGGTGACCTTAGTTTACGTTACTTATCTAGGTAAATATGTAATTTCGGTTCGTTAATTAAACTTCACACGACGAGAACAAATTGTCTAACTGCTACTTGATTGAAGTAGTTCTCCTAGCGATTTATTACTGTTACGAAACAAGGATTGATTGTCGCCAACATGCATAATTCACCACGATTCAGACATTCGATAGTGGTTAAGGGTAACTAATTCGTTGTTTTCACGGACTCTTACGCGGCCTCACTACTTGATAACGACACACTTCGCTATTGGTGCTTTCACTCGAGAGGTTTGATCTTCCTGTTTGATGAAGTTTCACCTTAAGATTGCCGGGGAAAGGGGAGTCGGTGGTCAACGTTTATTTTTAGAAGCATAAATATTCCCGTGTGAAAGCCGATGTTGTAAATTGTTTTACAAGCGTGAACCGGGGTTTTCTGAATGTTAATAATTATTAATAATTGGTAGCAACCTCTAAAATCCTTGTTTATAATTTTAAATACAAAATTGATATTGGTAGTTTACACCCATTCGATTTTGTCATTAATTCGCTATATATATATATATATATATATATAGATAGGGCGTTCCCAAATCAATAACAGATGTTGCAGTAATTTTACACGCACTTACAGGTAGCAAAAGTGAAGGACTAATTAATATAGACTGAATAATTATGTAAGTAGATTAAAGTTGCGTTATATAGTTTGAACAGTCATTCTTTCGTAATGAACTAAGCTATTAATAATTCACATGATTTTTCAAAATACAACAATGGCAATGGAATAATCAAAATGCCATTACTAACGTAGAAATAAGAAACAGCGCAATGACACCTGCCTGTATTTTAATATAAAATTTTGAAAAAATATTTTGAGTGATAATTAGCAACATCGAATGGAAAGGGAAACGAAACAACCACAAGAGCACGAAGAGAAAGCCGACCTGAAAGAGTAGCGCTGTTCGCATTGGCACGCACTGCCTTGTATGATATAATTTGTATCAGCTACAATACTTTAAGTAGTCTATAAAATTAATGTCGGTATAATTCTCATAAAAATAATTCCGCTAAAGAAAGAAGAAACTATTGCTTCGAGAATCGTGCTTACTTTTAACTCGCGACTACAGTTGCATAAACAGATACCTTCGGGCAGTTATCGTTCTACTTCCCGTTCTATTTCAATAATTGCCACAAATATTATGCACAAATTAGAGACAGAATAAAATGTTTCACTCTTCAAATGAGGTTGCTGAACTTTTTGATAGAATTAAAACACTGCGCGCCGCCATGCGTTTTAGTGGTAGAATTAGGCGAGTTCGTTATAGGCGTGCGATCGAAACTGTTGATTTTCATTAAACTCATATTGAATAATGAATACTGTAATCATTTTTATTTCATAAGCAGTTTTTATTACTTTTGAAATAGTCTGGTAATTTTATGCCCCTTGTGCGTAACCACTCCACTGATACAGATGCGAGTTCGTTTTAGCCATATGTAAAATATATGACAATTCGAAAGACCAATTTCCATTGGTATTTCTAAACTACCAATGACAGACCAGCATTTCGCCATTTTCTCCTGACAAGGATTATAAAAAGGGCACCAAAACCAGGAAGTATTCAGTAGTTGGTGTGACTACTAGAAGCTTGGAGTAGGCAGATTGATACCAAGTAACTAGTAGTTGGGAACTATTCGGTACTTGGAGTAGGCAGATTGAGACAAAGTATTTGATAGTACGGAGAACTGAGCCTACGGCATCAGTAAAGCGTCCTCACGAACGTCGCTTCGCGGAGGAGTTTACCGCTGCCTGCTGCCCGCTGTCACGCTCCGCCAGCGAGTTGCAAACCACCAGCCTGCTCAGACGACCAGCGCCGTCCCGACCGTCAACAGACGTCACGCGCCGCCAGCCGCTTCGACGACCAGCCGTCCAGACGACCCGTACCGCGCCCACCGTGAACGACCTGCCGCCGCCACCCAGCCTCCCGATGCGCGACGCCCCGACGCAATAAGTACGCTTATATTTTTATTAACAATTTACTCCGTTTTTAAACATTTTTCGTAACCTACACTAGACACTTGATCCTCGTTATCGTGCCCAGTTAACTGCAGTAGTTAGTTTTATTCTACACTAGACACTTGATCCTCGCTATCGTGCCCGGTTAACTTGGAATCAAACCTTAGTTATAGTTTTAGTTAGTTTATTTCCCGCTAGACACTTGAGCTTAATATCGTGCTAGTAAACTCAAACTCATAGATTATCATTCCGTTGTTATTTACACTAGACACTTGAGCTTAGTATCGTGCTAGTTAGCGTAAGAATCAAACATTAACGTCAGATAGACTTTAGACACCTTAGTATAAAAGTGTACGTAATCAACATAAAGAGTGCGCGCAAAACTACAGTCCAGCTCCCCTCTTATAAAGAATTAGGTGGCTGTAGCCATCAAGTCACCCAGAGACTTGCAAGAACGAGGCAGAGGGGACATGGCCGCATATCGCTCGTGCGTAGCGTAGCAATTGGCGCTCAACTTAGTGGGTATCTATAGAAGAAGGTGAACACACGACCATACATGAAGATGAGATCCGAGAGCCGGGAAACAGAAACAGAAGCATCCATCAGTTCGGAGACTGAAACAAAACTCAGTGGCGCCCAAAACATCACCAACCAAAGTCCTATGGAACAATTGCTCCAGGAACTCAAGCAATTAGTGGAACCGGAAATAACCAAGTTCTCCGGAGACCCATTGGAGGATCCAGCATCCTTCATAAAAAAGTTAGAAGAGGCCTTTTCAAACATCCCAGATGACGCAAAACTGGGAAAATTGAAGAAATTCCTGACAAAAGATGCCCGGAAATGATGGGAAGGAAGAGAGGACTTCCTTTTAGACTGTAAGGAATTTAGACAATCGTTCCTCGACACATTCAGCAGTCTTAAAATCCTAACCAAGATTCGGGCACAGTACTATGGAAATTATCAGCAAGACAAAGAAACAGTACGGGACATTCTACGAATAAAAGTCAAACAAGCGAAGCGCCTGAAGATAAATCTACTGGAAGATATACCAACCATGATAAACATGCTCCACGGGCACATGCGAGTTCATCTGAGGGAAAAGAACTTCAAATCACTAACGAAGTTCATAGACGCAGCGGAACAGATTGAACGGGACACAAGAACCACTGGGGCACCCAAGAGAGCAGGACCCCTCAATGCCCGGGGAAACATTATCATCGGGACTGTCTAACCAGGTATAGAAGGAACAAGCCGCCGGGAAACGAACAGGCGGCCGAGACCGTCGAAGTCCAAACGTCTCGGCTAGCAGAGCAGTAAACCAAGCTTCTCACATCAATCAGCTTCCAAAAATCCAGACCAAGGTAAACGGGAAGTGGATTAACGCACTACTGGACACAGGTGCAACACACAACCTGATCCAGGCGAACTGCACAAACAAATACACAGCAGAACCCGCAAAAGCAAAGCTCGCCAATTCACAGAAGTAAATACAGATACTGGGTAGAGCAAAATTGCCATTCACAGTGGGTAACACGTCGCTCGAAGACACATTTTATGTGACACCTTCCTTAAGTGCTCCGGTAATACTAGGTCACCAGTGGTTGATAAGTCATCATGCGATCATGGATTACGAGCGCCGGTGTATCCACTTCGGGAGAAAGAACAGGACCACTGTATACTGGAAAAGGGAATCAGTAGCTCCACCACGGAACAAAAAGGAAATAGAGGAAGTGAAACATGACTTTCCCAACGAATTCGAAGGTCCTTTTAAGAAACTTCTGGGAGATTTCTGGCACCTGATGAATGAAAAAGTGAGACCATCGACAACTACAACAACAAAACACAACATACAGCTGTCCAATAACGCCTCTCCCTTTAAACTGGCTCCAGGAAGATACTCGCCAGAAAACAAGCAAATACTGGAAAAAGAAATGCAAGCTATGCTAGCAGATGGGATCATAGAGCCAAGTACCTCGAACTACTGTTCCAGGGTAGTTCTCGTCAAGAAGAAAAACGGGTAGACTCGTTTTTGCAGAGCAATAAGGAGACACTACTACTCGCCCAACCAGACGCAGAACGTGTAAAATTATATCAGAGCATGCAGAATTTGCACAGCCATTAAGCCATAATCGAGACACGAAACAGCCCCACTCAGATAACATCAGTCAACGAAATCGTGGGAGGCAGTATCGGTAAACCTCATGGGGCCACATACAACCACAGCACGAGGACATAGGTTCATCCTGGTGGTCACCGATCTATTTAGTAGACGGACTGAGGCTTTTCCGATGGAACGAACGGAGACCAACGCTATCCTCGAACCACTGGAAAAGAAAGTTTTCCAGAGATTTGGATACCCAAGGGCCATAATCTCCGACAATGGGCCCCATTTCATTTCCATTTCCTGGGACGGCGCCATGGCAAAATGGGGATGCCTACATTGGACTACCCCCACATTCCATCCACAAGCAAACCCAGTGGAAAGAAGGAATCAGGAAATAAAAAGAATAATCCGTCTTCGTCTGGAAAATGACCCACAGGCACCAGATTGGGATCCGTCCCTTCAAGAAGCATTATACAATCCAAGAGGGAGGGCCAACGTAGTCACCAGACTAATATCGAGTCAGACTCTTTACGGATACGAAATCTCAAGGCCAGGGGAGTGGAAAGTCAGGAAAGGCACGGCGGACAACAAACCGCGGATACAGAACATGGAAGACCCGATACAAGTAGCACACCGAAACAAACATCGATATAGGTCAAGGTATGCGATTCCAGAACCTCCTACAGTACGATTTATGCCTGGAGATCAGGTCAGAGAGAGGGTGTTCCAACCACACGGACCCTTCGCATCACGATGCGAAGGTCCCAGAACAGTCATCGAAGAAGCCGGACTGAATGTGTACTGGATCCAGCGTCCCAACGGCGATGCAACCAAGGTTCACTCTAACGATCTACGCATCCTTCCAGCGGAGAGAAGACAACCAGTAGAAGAGGAAGCAGAGGAAGACGAACCCGGAGACTCGCAAACCGCATTCTGCATAATCATGCCCCAAGGGAATAGCAACCGAGACCTGCGAATGCTCTTAAGCGGGGAGGAATATTGCATATATAAAACATATGATAATTCGAAAGACCGATTTGCTTTGGTATTTATAAATTACCAATGACAGACCAGCATTTCGCCACTTTCTCCTGCCAAGGAGTATAAAATGGGCACCAAAACCAGAAAGTATTCAGTAGTTGGTGTGACTACTAGAAGTTTGGAGTAGGCAGATTGATACCAAGTAGCTAGTAGTTGGGAACTATTCGATGTTTGGAGTAGGCAGATTGAGACCAAGTATCCGATAGTACGGAGAGCTAAGCCTACGGCATTAGTAAAGAGCCCTCACGAACGTCGCTTCGCCGAGGAGCTTCCCGCTGCCCGCTGCCCGCTGTCACGCTCCGCCAGCCCGCTACCAAATACCAGCCTGCTAAGACGACCAGCGTCGTCTCGACCATCAATAGCCGTCACGCGCCGCCAGCCGCTACGACAACCAGCCGCCCAGTCGACCCGTACCGCGCCCGCCGTGGACGACCTGCCACCGCCATTCAGCGTCCCGACGCCCGGCGCCCCGACGCAGTAAATACACGTATACATTTATTAACAATTTACTCCGTTTTAAACATTTTTTGTAACCTACACTAGACACTTGATCCTCGTTATCGTGCCCAGTTGACTTGAAATCAAACCGTAGTTAGTTTTATTCTACACTAGACACTTGATCTTCGTTATCGTGCCCAGTTAACTTGGAATGAAACCTTAGTTATAGTTTCAGTTAGTTTATCCCCCGATAGACACCTGAGCTTAGTATCGTGCTAGTTAGCGCAAGAATCAAACATTAAAATCAGATAGACTTTAGACACCTTAGTATAAAAGTGTACGTAATCACCATAACGAGTGCGCGCAAAACTGCAGTCCAGCCCCCTCTCTTAGCCATAAAGCCACCCAGAGACCTGCAAGAATGCGGCAGAGGGGACGTGGCCGCATATCGCTCGTGCGTAGTTCAAGGAGTAACCCCCTTGTAACAACGAAGATCAAAGTTACCGACACCAAGTGATATAGTTGATTTTTTGTGTATAATCTGTTTTTTATGTTTCGGTGTATTAAAGTTTGTGATTTTGTAAGTATACAAGTTTTATACGCCCTATTCATTGTTATACCATTTACTTGCATTTCTTGTTTATAATTTTTAAAAGAAAATAAAATTATAAGGTGTGTATTTACTTAGACAGTTTGAATGCTTAGGTTGTCATTTTCGTTAAGTTCGACTAAGTTGGTAATATTTCTTATATATATACAGTTAGGTTCATCAGATATTAACGGCATTAACTCATTATTTTTAATAACACTAATTGTAATGTTTATATCTTTAGAATCATGGCAATAAAACCAAAAAAACACAGTTCTGGGATGAAAATAATATGGTGGTAAGTTCCAACATCCTCCGGTATTTTCCAGACAATTTTTTGTGTATGTGCTCATAGGCTTTTGCGGTGTTTTAGTTTAGCTATCACTTATTAAGCTCATTAGTCGGAGATTTATCGTGAGTTCGTTTATTTTATCATTCACTCTGCATGTTATTTGCTAAGTTCTACTAATAAAGAAACTAAACCAAAGAATGATTCAGTTTATTTCATTTTAGTACACGGGATATCCCAAAAATAGCGACGGCAATCTTTTGGATGTGCCGTCGCTTCTATGGGGTTTGACTCCCAAAGTGACATATCAAATGTATACGGCGGTGGTCAGACCAGCATTAACTTATGCAGTACTTGTTTAGTGGCCGGGTGTTAGAAGTCAAAGCAACTACACCCGCATCAACAAAGTACAACGTATGGCATGCTTAGGAATCCATAACCAGAAGAACGATACCAACTGTAGCTCTGGCGATGTGGCTTGATTTGCCTCTCTTGTGCTTTCTGGTACGAATGGAGGTAATGAGATCTGCATCCAGACTGCTTCAGTTTGAACGATGACGAGGTGAGGGTTACAGATGGAGGCACACTTCAATCACTGACAGCTTACCGAGCTTATGCTGAGACGCGGGTGATCGTGTTACCCCAGTCAGGGCCTTCAGCTCTATTTTCCACAGAAATCCTCAGCACGGAGGATTGGATTAATGATGACTAGAAACTGCTGGACCGCTAATGCTTGATCTGGTTTACGGATGCGTTAAAGCCGAACAGCTCTGCTGCAGCAGCTATTTTCAATAAATATCTCAACATGGAAGTAACCTTTCCATTAGGGCACTACACTTCTGTGTTTTAGGCTGAAATATATGCAATTTCTGCATGCGCAGAAGAATGCATCAGTAGGGACTATCATAACATACACCTTACTACCTTCACTGACAGCCAAGGTGCCGTAAAGGCACTATCGAACCACTCCATATCATCTAGATTGGTGTGGGAATGTTGGCAGAAACTTCAGACTCTAGCATATAGGAACAACAAAGTAACCATTCACTGGATTCCTGGTCATCAGGGACATACAGGTAATGTAAAAGCAGAGTTGTTGGCTAGGGCAGATCCGCTATGCAAACAGCTGCCCTCAACGTCGGGTTACCTGAGTCCCTTATTAATTCCACCATTGAGGCCGACCTATTCTTAAGGTTCAAGCAATGGTGGGACAAAAAAACCTTTAGACAGGCCAGAGCTTTAATTTTAGGTCCAGCATCTAAACAAACTCAGTTCCTACTTTCGTTAAATAGGAAAGAAATCCGAGCTTACATTGGTCTCTTGACAGTCTATAGCTTCAAAAAACACCTAACCACAGTTGGAGTCCAACAGGATCCTTTCTGTAGAAAGTGTAATGAAGACAATGAGACATTATTTCATCTATTATACGTTGCCCAGCTTTGGGCAATGTCCGACACTTTATTTTTGGGTCTCAATTCCCTGAACCCAATGAAATCCTAAATGCTCCCACATTCAAGATCTGAGGTTTCTAGAAATCTCAGGGTTTCAGGGAGAGTTCAACGGGCAACTGATACAATCGGTTTAACAGGCCTGAGTGTCGGTTCGTTAATCGAACCTGTCTTACAATAACAATAACAACAACAATCTTAAAAATAACTGACACCGCGCAAACTGTGGGTATTTTATGACCTGTAGAATAAAATTTGCTTATGAAAATATTTTCAAAATTGAAATATTAATAATTTTAGCATTAAGTCCAATTCTGGTGTGCCCGCCGTGCTGGATAGTAATATTGTTGTCCTCAATGTGAATTACTCATCGGTATATCTCGAAGTATAAAACATGTTTTTTTCTAAAAATACATATTTATTCCAGAAGATACAGTTAAAGGAATTTTATGTTACTTTACCTGATTTATTTTAGAACAGTACTTCTCAATATCTGGTCCACAAATCCAACAGGTAAGCAAAAGATCTAAAAATAATTTTTGCAAAACAAAATAAATAAAGAATGTATTTTCCACTTTTTATTTTTGTTTGCAATACTAATTTTTAGGGAATAATATTCTTTCTGGTTCGCGTAAAAGGAATTGCTTATTTTGTTTCAGAATGATTCCATTGAACACATTACTAATTTTAAAACAAATTTAAGAAAAACAATTTAGAATCTTGTATTTTTGACTTAATTGTGGTAGCAAGCAGTAAAATAATCAATATGCTTAATAATAAAGTGTAACAGCTGACAAAATTGTTTTGTTGTTTCAAAGAAAGTAAACAAAGCCAAAGAACTTTTATAGGTCACATTACTACAAGCACGTCCTAAGCAAACGTTGCGTGTTTTTTATAAGCATATTAAATTACAAGTAGTGCGTCTTTAGTATCATTCAATTCATAATTCTCTTTGTGACGCTTCGGTCTAACTTGATTCGGTCACAGGATGAAAGGAATTTGTTTTATTTTGCTCAGGTTCACTCAACTGTGGGCTGGGTCTTTATTGATGACGATGCTGCTCTACGTCCTATTGAGCATCTTGCTAAGATTCTCCGAATTGTCGGTCTGGATTTCAGGCGATGATTGATTTTGACAGGTACGCCACTTGCTCAAATAACGGCGTTTGCATTTCCGATCTGAAGACCACTGTGAAATTAATTGCTCTCAGAAAGACGAATTCTACCCGTAATTAATAATGATGTATAAACCTTTTAACAAAACAATTTAATTCAGATAAAAATAAAATGGTTATTTATGGGTCCAAATATACACATCTTTACAAATGTTTCTTTGAAACAAAACATAACTGCATTGAATGTTATAAATCCAAAGATAACATAAATTCAGCGCTCGAGGATGCTCTGTAATAATAAGAGCTTAATAAAAATGGACTTGCTTTCCCTGCAAAATCGTAGTTTATTTATACTAATTTTGATGCATTTTTTTTCTTTTGCGAATGTAGAATTACATTGTCTTTTCCTTTAGTGTTATCGTATTTTTTGTTGCCTAACATTTCGTATATCATTTGTATCTGATAAATGTATGTCAATAAGAATCATCTTTAAAACACTTGGAATATAATATGAGATCATTTAAATTTCAGTTCCCAGTGGCTTATGAAAAAAATTCATGTCAGCTTAATCCATTCTCAGTAATAATTATCTGTAAAACTGAGTTTGAATTTGTTGTACAGGGTGCGGCAGCATAACTTCCTGTTTTCAAAATTTAATAAAACCCATTGCATGAATCAGAAAATTTGTATTTGTTTTTTATAATGTAGGCGCATACCTAAAGTTTTGTTTTACATAGTTTTGAAGATCAAATCAGGTAGGTGGCGACCCCCATTCTCCATACACTGAGTAAACCGATTTATGGCGTTTGTCATGACTCTTACCAGCATAGCAGGCGTTATGTTGCCAATTTCTTCCTGGATGTTGGTCTTCTTGTTTGTTGACGGATCCACACAAATGAAAATGGGCTTCATCACTAAAAAAATAATAGCGTCCTCAAGAACGACTTCGAGAAGAACTTCACACGCGTTCCTCCGAGACTGGAAGTCACGTTCAGAAAGTTCCTGCACAATCGCCATCTTGTAAGGATGGAAATGAAGATCATCATGA
>JAHWXV010126180.1:0-10130 GCA_024586415.1 Phrixothrix hirtus | reverse complement strand
GCAGTCGATAGTTGACATTTGATCGTCTTTTGTTTTCCTAAGCAAGCCAGATTCGAATTTAATTGGAAATGTAAACCAAATAAATAGATTTCTTGTTATAATATCTTTTTAATTTTTAGAAACAATTAATATCAACGGTTCTTTGAAATAAACTTAACAGCACATTGTAATAATGGTATGGCCGCCTGCGATTTATATTTAAAAAAAATACTACGTAGAAGTTGCGTTATATCGGTAAAATTGAGACATAATAAGAGTCAGATAAATTATTAATCTTTGTAATATTCATAAAAAATGCTGTAAAACTTATATGTTATCTCAAGTAGTTGGAATTGTTTATCATTTGGGATCAAACCGTTTTTATTGCGTAACTCGATGAATTTGAACTGCAGTAGGATACATATGCAGTGTTTTCAAAAGCTCTCGGCGCCCGCTACAAGAATATGATAAAAAAATTGAGGTTCCTATTTAAAAATGTTAACCATCTTTCTGTACAGGTCACAAAAGTCAAGCCATGGTCAAACCGCTTCTGCCATCAAGTAGAACTTTTTGAATCATAAAACTTTTGTTTGAAACATTTTTCTGTAAAACTTATACTTTTTGAGTTATTTAGGTCTATTCAGTCTTTTGCGACACCCTGTATATACACTGGTTGTTTTGAAATGATTTCAAAAATTTTAGCCACGTATTATTTATGACTCAGACGTCCACAAGATAATAATAAAAAAGTAAACATCCTTAATTTGGATATAAGCGAATTTAGAACATTCTTGTAAAACTTTTGCAGAACTTATGATACGCAATATTCACAGTCAGAAGTTTAATTCCCATTTATGAAGAAGTCACGCATGTTGATTCCACCCTCGCTCATGCTAAAGGTTATTGTACACTGTATTGGTAAACCTTTAGAGTAAATGGAATTCATAAAACGATTCTGATTAAAATTATGTTTGATTGCGTAGAATACGTTTCTATTATTCAGTTTTTCAATGATTTTATGAAAGTAAAAGTTATCAAATAACGATAAAAAGCTTTTATATTTAGTTAATAACTGTACACAACCAATGAACAGTTTGTGTTATTATAATTGGTGTACGTATGCTATTTTAACAAGTTGTTTATTAGTAGTTAATGTATTCGTTTGGTATTTGTAAATAACGAAACGTATTAGAAACGTAGAACTAACTGACATTGTGTATGGCGAAACTCGCGACAGCGCGATATCCGCGTGGCGATTATAACGACTGTAACATCCTAACATTGGAAATTAAATAAGGTCTATATAACATTTAAAGAGGACGTAAATGGATACTTTATGATAACCGCAATTCATACCGTTTTTGCAGACACCGCATTCAAACAATTGTATTAAATTTGCAATTTATCACTACTAATTATTTGTTACATCATCTCTTTGAAAATTTTAATACAATTTCCAAATTTAATTTTTAGGGATAATGCACAAAAAGTAAAAATTGGATCATTATTTGTGACAACAGGCAAAGCACCTATCTTTACTAATTGTAAGTAAATCACGGACTACAACCCGATACGTTGTTACAATCGGTTATGACAAGTATTTCTTTCGGTATTTTACTTGAACTTCTGCAATGGTTTGTGATGAATGTCAGCGGTTCATAAAATGGTATCATATATATTGTGTCTACAAACTCTGTTCACAAAAGGAAATTGCAAATTTTTGAACTAATTTTAATTATATTTGACGTAAATTGCTTTATTCAAACTGTTTCCTGAGGGAGCTACAGTTCTTTAAAGATGGCGCCCTAATATCGGTTTAACTCAAGTATTTTCAAAACTATTGTCTTTTAAGTGATAACATTCTGTACATTTATTTAGTGGAATATAATAAATCGTATGGTGTGAATACGTTTTTTTAACACACCGTTGCACGCGCGGGTCACAGGCATACCCCAGTCAAATATGTTTGCCTATTATTTCATAAACAATGTACCTACAATTTTTCCACTTCCAACAGCTGTTCTTAGTGTCCTTGAGTATTCCCCGGTGATGCGATGGCAGCGCTGGCACACCGGCGTATTCTCTAGAAACATTTTAGTCTCGATGGGCCACGCCTGTGCCCCACGTGTGAGATACCGTAACTGTTTTTTGGCCTTTGAAGAAGTAATTTTTGCTGTTTTCCTATCTATTTTAAATTTTACGTAAATATAATCATTATTATATATATTTGAGCAATTTTAGGTATACAATGTTGTAATAAAAATTAATTATAGTTTGCTTTTTTTAAGTACTTATAAACCGAAATGAACAGAGGAATTACTTGGCTCGAGGAATCTGACGAGGAAAAAGAGAACCGTGTAGGAGACTTACAGAGTAGTGAGAATGACGACGACTGAATAGAAGAACCATAAGGCTCTCAGTTTGAACAGGAATATGATGAAGAGGAACAGGTAATATTAAACTCAATAGCCCTACAAACTAGTTAATTCACCGTTACAGTCGTCGCTAAATCAGACGAAGATGATACTCCATTGTCACATTTACGATCTTATAAATCGAAATCAGGTTTTGTATGGAAGGGTACACCATTTAGAACTAGCGTTCACGCTTAAGCCTCCAATATTCGCTCACCTATCCTTGGACTAAAAAATGAAGCTGTTACTTGTGAAATATCAAAATCTTGTTTTGATCTCTTTATGAACTAAAATATTGTAGAAATTATTACAAATTGTACCAATAGTTACGTTGACTAGATAAAAGCAAAATACGAACGACAGCGAGATGTAAAAAATACTGATTCTACTGAAGTTATAGCTTTGATAGAATGCTAATTATGATGGGTGTTGAAAAATCTGGGAGAAGAATAACAAGAGACTTTTGGGACAATAAATATGGAACTGCGGTTTATGCAATAAATCTTAACATGTCTCAAAATAAGTTTCTATTATTGCTAAAGTGCTTACTATTTTGTGACGTCAATATCAGAAGTAGTCGAAGAGAAACTGAGAAACTTACGCCCATTAGACAAACATTTGGTATTTTTGTAAATAACTTGCAAAAATATTACACGCCGGTTGGATATCCCATCCTTAAAGAGCAACTTGTGGCATTTACAGGATGGTGTCGTTTCCGCATGTTTATACCTAATAAACCAGATAAGTATGGGCTGAAACTATTTGATGTTCCGTTTCCTTTTGCCTTTAATTTGGAAATTTATGCCAACGTCCAACCTCCAGGACCTTTTAAACTGCCAAAAAAACTACCGGATATTGTCCATCGAATGCTAAAACCTCTTGAGAATATGGGTAGTAATGTCACAATAGACAATTGGTTCACAAGTATATCATTGTTACTAGAACTTGAAAAGAATGAGATTACGGCCATAGCAACATTGAAATCAAATAAACCAGAAATTCCATAACAATTTAAAACATCTACAAGTAGACATATAAATGACTCTATGTTTGGTTTCCACCAGAAGTGCACCATAGTGTCATATGTACCAAAACCCAAGATAGTTGTTTTAGTAGCATCAACTATGCACAATATCCCTAGTACTGGTGACGTAAGAAAACCTGAAATTATCGCAATATAACACAACTAAATGTGGAGTTGACGTGTTAGATAAAATGTGCAAGCATTTCAGTGTAGCACTTATCAGCCGCCGTTGGTCATTGACAATATTTTTTACATAGTAAATATGGCAGGAATGATAATTGACATCATGGTCAATCCCAATTACAGACGCATATCCCGCCGAGATTATTTGCGCTCAGTTGCTATTGAACACTAAGAGCACAAATGCAGCAAGGGCTTTGCTCCCAAAATATTCCTAGAAGCATAAAGGAGGGTAGCAGTGGATATAAATCAAAATAATTTGACCCCTCTGCAAGATGACATACCCCGAAAAAGGACTAAGACGGCCAGGTGCCATGACTGTGCAAGATCCAAAAATCGCTGGACTAGAACCGCATGTCAGATTGTGTGGAACGATCATAAATATAGTATATGTATTCAATGTTATAACCAAAGTCTGAATTATCTGAACAAGTCAACTAATAAAGATTAAAATCTCATATTTATAATTCCGACGTTAATGTTTTCATAATTTTCTAAGGTTAAGAAAAAATATTTTTGTTCTTGTTTTAATAGAGAAAAGATTAATTTTTTGTTTTTATTATAAGTGTCAATAAAGACCGATTATGCATAAAATATGTTTATTTTTTATTTCTACCCACATAACAAATAATCTATCTATTACTTTGGGGCACAGGGGTGCGTGTAATTATGTAATTACTTACAGCGTGTGTAACGGAATGTTAACTGCTGTCATAAGCGCCTCGTTTGTCAAGGGCATTGGACATTTTTATTGATAACTTTTTTATCTTTCAAAATTTCGTCATTCTAACATAACATTTAACAAATTTCGATCTTTTATAAAAAGATGATGCTGTTATCCGATGCAGTTTCCGAAAAAAAAATTTTTGTACCTTTCATGTATCATTGCATCTTTTCTACTTACTAACAACTTTATTCTTAATTGTGAAAGATGGCCATGCAAAATAAACAAAATAACAATTATATGAATGTCAATATATTGTACAATTAACAAGTTGGTTTTTATAAAATAAAAAATAAATTCCAGTAAAAAATAAATCTTTTATTAGAAAAAATTGCAGATGATAATTCGATTACTAGTAAAAATAAAAGATACCAAAATGACAACTAAAAGTATAAAACATAAAATTAAATGTACAAGGGATGCTGCACATGACGGCTACCCGTTTCTACGTACGTATGTACGTACGCAAAGATCGCTGGATTCTTGCAAAAATTCTATTATTTCTATATGCGCAGGCATCCTGAATTCGTCTGCAAAGCTGATCGCATGTTTCTGTTGGTTGGGAATATACCATTGATTTTAAATATCCCCACACACTAAGATCGCAAGGATTTAAATCAAAAGACCTTGGTGGCCAAGCAACTGAACCACCTCTTCTGATAGATCGCTTTCTGTGATTACTATCTAATAAATTATCAACAACCCTGTTATAGTCGGCGGGACAACCATCATGCAGAAACCAAACGTTTTGGCAAATATTTAATTTAATTTACTCCAATAAATCTAGTAGATAATTTCGTAAAAAGTCGTGATAATCCTCACTATTGAAACGATCGGGCAATTTTGCAGGGCCGAGAAAAATACCACCAAGAGCACCTATCTATGCTTTTACGCTGAACTTTTCCTGATGTTTAAATTTCTTTTATAAAGTGAGAATACTCACCAACATAGGAATAATGATATACATTATGCATTCCCTCTTTCGTAAAAATATTTGACAAAATTATTGGTTTTGATTTTCTTTATTTTTCGACCACTTATAGATATCATTACGAAGAGGAAAGTCACTATAATACGTAGTCTGTAGTTTTCTAAAATGAAAAGAACACTAGGTTTCCTTATGCAAAATGTTCTATAGGCAAAATTTAAAAGTACTGGGATACACCGCAACCAATTTTCTTACGCTAATTTCGGGATTTACTTCAATATCCATTAAAACATCATCCTTCTGTTCAAGTGCTGTATATGATTTAGGAGCGGGATATGTTGTATTTGTAGGTTTATCGGCATACCGACGTGTCGCTGCCCGAGCGTTGCATTGCATTTTCCCATATACTACATGCATATCAACATATTCTTCGTTACTAAACATGACCATTGTAATAGTCTTCAACTTTTTGTTACTGGAAATAAATGTAGTAAACGATAAATGACTCTTTTCCATAAAACTGTTTTGTTTATTTTCCATAGCCATCTTTTACAAATGGAAATAAATTTGTTAGTCAATGGAAACGTATGTATTGATAGATGGAAAGTTCTTGTTGATTCTTTTCGAAAACGGTGCGTCATACGAACTTCAAATAGGAGCATTATTTTATTACAAAAAAATTGAAATTTTTTAAATTTTGTGTTAGAATGGCGAAATTTTGAAAAATAAAAATGTTATGCATAAAAATGTTCCATGCCCCTCACAAACGAGGAGCCCATGAGTGTAATTAAAAAAACGTATTCGCGCCATACGATTGAATGAATTCCAGTAAAAAGTCGTACAGAACGTTATTACCTAAAAGATAACCGTTTTAAAGGTATTTGAATTAAACCGATGTAGGGCTCCATTATTAAAGAACTAGCTCCTTTAGGAAACATTTTTTGATAAGGTGATTTACATCACATTTATATAAAATGAGTTCAAGAATTTGCAATTTTCATTTGTGAAGAGAATTTGCAGACACGCGGTATGGAATTTTTAAAAAAGATGTTAAAGGAATTTACTAATCTTAAAAGTGAATCTTTAAATACTTAAAATTGCTTATTGTATTTTCAATAACTATTTCAAAGCAACCCTTTATATTAATGTTTTATTGGTAGGTAGCACAAAAGGCAATGTAAAATTGATAATAATTAATTAAATGGTTAAAATAAAGTTTGTTGATGCTGTGACGGCTTTCTGTCACTTAATATTTCTACTGGGAAGTAGATCTCAGTCGGAGATGGGTACGGGTTCTATAGGTCTATTTCATTCGCTGGCTAATTGTGAACATAATTTATTAACCTACAGGAAGGTTAAGTTGATTAGTTTTCAGTTTTTGATTCTACCTCGTAGGTTTTTATTTTGTTATTAGGCCTCAATAACTTTTTAAGTTTACCCAGTATGCTTCTGCCTCACGAGTTTTGATTCAATGCATATTGCAGGATAATTTGTAATTTTTTTGATGTCTGTGCATTTAATAACTGTTTACTTACTTTTAATGTACTTTTAATTGTCAATTTTAATTAAAACGTGCAAATTTTAGGTTTTGTTACGTTTGACGCTGCAGTTTATTTTTTGTTATTTATTAATTTACTCGGTTCTGTATCTTTATCAATTTTACGACTGCGTTGGTCTTATTTTTGAGCTTAAGGCTCTATTCTCTTGATTATACCTTGTGTTAAATCAACCTAAATTTATTAACTATATTTATTATGTAATGCAGGCAGGTTTTCTTGCAACTAATATTTACAGGCATATATAATTTCAAGAACGTTAGTTTTATCCCTTTTTAAATAATGGTTCAGTTTCACAAGCAGCTGATTTTTTGACCGGTTTCTGATCTAACAAGTATACTCTAAGCGCAAAGCGCAATTTAGTGTCAGGGTAAGCTTTAAGATGGCAATTCGCAGGTTAATGCGAATACATTTACCTTTCGTTTTAAATTATTTATTTAATTTTAACCATAGGAAACTTGGCATCTGAATAAGCAGTTTGTTCAGTGTATTAATGATTTTTAGCGTTTAATAGGTGTCTGTTTGTGCTTAATGAAGACTAGTTTGCGGCAATTGTCTCGATGCAAATACATATCAGAGATCTTATATAGGCGAAAGCACAAACATACTAGAGCTGAAAACAGTGTCTTATAGGTAGCCTTCAATACATACCATCGATCTATCATGTAAATCAATGCGTTAAACAAAGAATTCACTTTAGTACTATTTTTAGCTTTTAGTGCAAAATGGTTTCAAGTAAGTGCATGGAATCTATTGTTCCTGATTGAAATTACGAAGCGGTGAGTATATATAACATTATCTTTTACGAATTGCAGTCGGTTAACAACAATATGAAATTGTTTCTGTTTTCTCAGACGAGACAGTCAACTACTCAAGGCAATAGAATGATCATCTCTGAATTCTTCAGTTTGAAATGCTCGCTTTTATATATTTTCGACGAGAGGGGGGCTGGGATCCGATTTAGCTTAAAATTTTTAGTTTTTTTTTACTTTTGCTCGAGTTAAAGGCTGTATTTGTTGCCAACCCGAATTTTGAAGCTAACCACATCTTAGTTGGACCATCGGTTGAGGTTTTGGTGAATTGAACTATATTTTAGGACTTTTAAAATTTCCAACATTTGGAATTTAAAATCTCTCAGTTTTATTTAACAACATTTTCTTACTTAATTACGAACAGAATACATTTGTTTGTTGATAAAAGGTTGGTTTTGAATCTACAGCGTTTAATTATTAATTAATTAATGAAATAAGTTTAGTTTTGTTTGCGTTTTGAGTATGTGCAAGATTGAACTCATATCAGTTCATTCTACGAATTGGTTACCATTTGTTTGTCTGGCTTTGACTTGCATTCGATAAATTCCTGGAATGTTACATTTTTAATAACGGTTCTTTTAGGAAAATTAAATCTTATTTGTTTAAACAATTTCTAACTGTTAAAACTGAATTTCCTTTTGTATTCTTAAATTTTAAAAAAAGAATATTTTGTAATATACATTTGTGTGCAATTTTGCATTTTGAACAGTTTTATAGCAAAATAAAGTGAAAATATTCTTTTTCGTTAGCGAAGCGTGAAATTAACCGAACTTTTGGCGTATTTACGCTTTGAGCTTCCGAAAAACTTAATTATCACATAACAAACACTAATTAATACAACACTAATAAGTTTTAAATATGGGAAGACGTTACAATCCGTGTTAACTTAAAATATGCCAACTCCACGAATCATTATACACAACAGTTAAGATGACACAACAATGATATGGGTATGTTCGATGTCAAGTAATTTAAAAACGTTTTGCATCAAGTGAGTACAATGCGAAAATTTGTCAAAATGCGGTTTACAATAGCGATACTCTCCATTTATCATTGATTTCAGTCGGAAGTCTTTGTTATTATATTTCTGCTTCATTTATTTTAAAGTACAGAAATCAGCTGGTCGTAATGTACTAACTACTTCGATACATCTAAAATAATTTTTGAATATTTCACTAGCATATTGGGTTGGTGAAAGTTGCATATTTCACGAGTGCGTTTGAAGAAAACTTCGTGGAAATTTTTAAAATTCCGTAATAACTTATACCAATTAAACTTGCCAACATCTGAATAAGTATCGCCGACTTTAATATAGCAACCGACTACGTAAGCGTGTGAGATATATTTCACACGACCACGTGATGATCACTTCAAAGAAGTTTCGTTGTTATGGGCAATGTGTAATTTCCAATGATAGTAACTTATACGAAATTATTCATTTTTCATAGCGGTCATTAGAAAATGAAATTTCACTACAGGGCCTATAGATTATGGTTTTACAAGTGGTGGCTTATCTATTTTACGAGACATACGGGTAAATATCCAACTTTTCTTTACTTTGATAACTACGAAAAGCTCTAAAGTTGCCTTTAAACCTATGTTCTGTGTTGGAAAGTTTTAGGTTTTAGGAAGCTCAATTGGAGTTATGATTTAAAACGAGCTCAGCGAAAAAAGTTTCATGCGTCGTAAATACAATTCAGGCAGTTATGAACGCATACACGTTTTCGCTTGAATATGTTTGTGTTGGATAAAGTATTTAAATAGTCGATAGTAATATCTGTTTTAGACTTTTTCATCACTTCAGCTAAATAAATAATCAAAGACCGTCAGTAAGTTTTACTAGGTACAATAAAGTTGATTTTTAATAGCAAACGTTGTATGTGTACATAAGTGCATAGTATTCGAACCATGAAGTTTATTCACTTGCTTCATTAGAAATGTAGTTAAGTTTCTACTAGTGCATTAGATTAAAAATTTACACACACGTTTCAACAGTAAGTATAAATAATAATTAAACTACTAGTTGAAGTAAGAGCTTTTCTGGTAGCAGCCTATTGGGGGTTTAATTCCCCTATGATGGTAAATATTTTATTAGGGGTCAAGCTGAACAGAAAAACGAATTTTACACTTCACTGCTATTAACGCACGGTCCCTTCTCACAGAAATCCCTTTAAAATTTAATATGTTCTTATTTACGGAGTAGCTTAGTTAATACAAACGAAAATAGAATACATATATTTAGGTAGTCAAAAGGAAAACTGTTCCATTCTAGCAAGCCAAAATATAAATATTTTCGATTAGCTCAAAGACATTATTTTTGCGTGAAAAATAGCTTCAAATGGTTTAAAATTGAAATCTATTCTAGGAATATTTACGCTTCATTAAGTAATATCCTAATAATAAATAAAGTATATTAACTTAACCAAATCCATTTTTTTGCAACAGTAACAATAATTGTAATTCGAAATTTATAATGTATAGAATAAATAACTGCTTAAATAGAATCAATGATG
>JAHWXV010126170.1:0-10166 GCA_024586415.1 Phrixothrix hirtus | reverse complement strand
TTCAGATGTTTCTTTGTGTACACGACCCAGGTATAAATAAATTTTTTGTTCAGCCACTTTTATAAAATTATCTTTATTTTTGTTGCTTCCAATAATAATACGGCTTCTATTGACTATAGTGGCACTAATGTTCTTATTAGTTTCAGATTGATTGATTTTGGAATTTTAATTCGAATTGTCAGTAACAGTATAGTTAGCATTGGACACTTGCGACTGTGAGTGACCGGCCTCGCTATTTTGATCGGAGTCATTTTGTTTTTTTATTATAATACTTGTAAAGAACAATTCATCTTTATTTGATTTTGTAATATCGTAGTGATTAGTATTTTTATTTAAATTCAAAATTTTTAGCTTATCTTCTAATAAAGATATTTTGTCTCTAAGTAAACTATTAAAATCTTGTAAAACAAATTTTTGATTTTTAATTCATTTATTAATTCGTGTTTGTAAAATTTCCGTTCTTCATTAATTTTTTTATCAGTGCTTTCTTTATTTCGTCTCAAAGCAGGTAAGAGTCATGGAATTAATCAATTTCCTGATTCACTAATTGTTTAGCGTTAAATACGTTATTGAAGTAATTAATTAATAATTGAGTGGTAACATCTTTTGGTACTTTTTTTGATATTAAAATTTCAATCAGTTTACTTGTTTAATTCACGAAATAATCTACTGCTAACCTTCGTTTGTTTGCCTCATATAAAATGGCCGCCGCGTTAAACATGTAACACTTTTAAAGGATTGGGATTATGTATGCGCGGTATCCTCTCCCTTCCCTAATCTAAGACATAACCCGATTACAGATTGTTAATTCTGTTGACATTATGGTGTTTCTATTGTGTTAGATCTTGTAAGTATTAGTTGTATATATTTTCCTTTCGAAAATTAAAACAGCGGCACAATTATAAGTATTAATGGTCGTAGAAAGTAAAAGAATTTATTCAGAAGCAGACTATAATAGTCTCCTACATATAATTAATATTTGTAGAAGTATTGCGGTGTGTAAGAATACTGACACTACAACTTGGAATCAAAAGATGAATGATTTATATTATATTTTTGTACCTACACAAAAGCAAATTATTTACTTTCAGATTTCTACTTGGGGAAGGATAGTCGAGATGTTCAATGTTGTTACAACAGAACTTACCTCTGAATAGTTACATTGTAAACATGATAATTAAAAAAAAAGATGTTCGGAGATATGGAACTCAAAAACGGCACAAATTGTATAAAACTGGTTGTGGTGTATATGAACTAGGTAAAAGCCACAACAAAATTATTTTATGATAAAATAAAAAGTAATATTATTTTCTCGGTAAAAGGCTTGAATCGATAGTCAGGGTGATTGTGATATGCCTGTAGAAATTGGCAAAGGTAGCATGTATATTTATTTTTTATTGTATGCCTTTATAAAAAAATGTTTTGGTTTTAGGTATAACGGAATTTATTTCTGATAGTTATGAAATAAATTATGTTCATCAAATAATGTTATGTAACGAATCAATGGCTAGTACATCTCAACTACTCGAAGTAATAGTTTCTAAAAATAACAAGATATCACTATTAGAGGTTGGCAGTTTCTGAAAGCAATAACTGTAAGGATTACATTTTTCTTTTAACACTACAATATAAATTAATATTTCTGAATGGTCAGACTATAAGTGTTGAAATCTAATAAACAAGTTTTGCAAGTAAAACATAAAAAAACAAAAAGAAAGTAAATTATGTTTATTTTTAAGTTAGCCATGATATCAAAACTAAAATGTTTTGTTTAAAAAAAGGAACTTTTAGAAAAAGAAGCTGTTCAAAATGAAAAGATATGAAATGCGAATGAAGAATGTGGAAGAGCTGTATAGCTGTAAAATTAAAATTCAAATATTATTACATGAAAAGCTACAATTAGAAATTTGTCTTTTACAAACAATAGAATCTTAATAAGCAATATTTATTTATACTATTGTATACTATCAGTACTCGAATAAAAGTTTTATTACAAAAAATTATTTTCATTTGACCTAGTAGGTATTATATTAAATGTGTTCTAATAAATTCCTAAAATATATCATAAAGTCTTTTCTAAAATTATGATGGCTATTATCCATAACCGTATTATTGTGATATACTTTTCATTGGCCAAATTTAGATTTGGATTTTGAATGGGATCTGGTTGTTCATACTGAGTGTTACTTAGAGTCAATGCACATGGCAATTAAATAACGTGCAATGTGTGGTGTATCAAAATTAACTTGCTGCCTTCAATTCATACATACAAACATAATTGATAAAATGCCGTCAATGGACAACGATGAAGTTGTGATTTTTGTTTATCTAGTTTCTAAATTAATATGAAAAAATAGAGTAAAAATGCACAAATGGTGGTACACGCCATAGACAGTATAACGCATCAGGATACAAATATGAGAAGTGTAATTCCAGCTGAAGAAATGTTAGCTATGATGTTGAGGTGAAGTCAATGCCTGTGTGTATCAATATGTTACTGTTCATGTTTTTCAGCGATGTACAACACATTTAATGCTGACCATTGTAGAGAAACTAGTCACACTTTGTTGCCAACGCATCTCAAATTTGCAAGGAGACGATTGTTTGCATTGACTCAATAGAAATAATGTATTTCAATAATGTATGTTGTTTTGCATAATTTGCAGTGCGTTGGATTTTATGCCTGTGTGCATTGACTTTTATGTAGCATTACTTATTTTGCTGTTAAGAGATAATCTTATGCTAAAAGACAGAATAGAATATCATTTTAACAAACCAAATAACATTTTAATAGCATTATAACTCCTAATTTGAAACTTGCTGAAAAGTTGTTTTGTCTTTACTGGATTGGAATGGGTACTGTTAAATATTTTTTCAAAGTATATCCTGAATCTCCAAGTAGTACTGCATTAACAAATTCTCCAGTTTTAAATTTAACATACACTGTTATTAAATATTCTTTGGTCATAGGATGAATTTGTTCACCAGAAATCAACATCCCTAATTCACAAATTTGAATCTCCTACCACTTGCATATTCAATGAGAAATATTATTTTCTATTTCTAAAATATTTTGGATTGTCGTTTCCTATAAGTATAAATTAATATATTAAAATTGGCCATACTAGCAATACTTTAAATTCTATAGTACTGTCAAATTTCAATACAATGCACACTGGGCCACAACTCAAAGTTTGGCCAAAATATGAAGTTTGAAAGTACTGCTTCAAACACAAATTAATCATAAGACAAATAACTAGGGTTCAAGGAAATAGTAAAAATGAACCTCAATATGTTTACAGGTCACTGAAGTGGATAGTTGCTGTGTAGTATTTAAGTTGTTATTTGGGCATATACAGAAATAGAATTGAATTTTGTGCAAATTGTAGGACTTATTTCATAGATTTCAATATGTAGCAGAATGCCAGTGGTATGTATTATTGTTTTATGCTAGCTTTATTTTGTTTATTACATTTCATTGCTTTTAATCGATGCTCAAATTGCACCTATATGTTTTAACAAAATATGTTATGAGCATTGTAAACTTGTGCTTGAGATACAAAAAGTTTTCAACAATTCCCATTTATGATCATTGCACCAAAATATTTGAATCTTGTACTTTAGTGCAGAATAAAAATGTTTTGCACATAATTGTTCTTTTACATTATAACTAACTTTGTATTTAACATGCCTTTCTCATTATCCTGTTGTCTTGGAGGTTTTAATCTGCTGTTTTAAAATACAATTTTTATTTATCAATAATCCATCACATTATGTTCATGTAACAATATTATTATGAACTTAAATATTTATTAAATTATGACATACGTTAAAACTAGTCATTTATATGGGTGCAGATACACAAATAAGCTTACCTAACTTTTGATTTGAATGTGTCAACTTATTTAAAGCAATTAAATTTTCAGGCACTGCACTGCAATAGAATAAACATCTATTTGAAAATACATCCAAAAATATTTACTCAAATGTTCAGTTCTTCTAAAATAAATTCCTAAACATTAATATTAAAATTGGCAATTAGAGATAATAAATGCTCATATACAAGGCAAGAATTATGTGGTATGTGGCAAACATTAAGTGGATAAACAAAATATAAGCAAATAGAACATTTAGTATCTACTTATCTTCCTTTAATGATGAAAATTTAAATGTTTACTGTACAGCCATAATTAAAATAATAAGCCGATTCTGTGAGCAGTTATGTATGAAATGGAACGTTGGTTGTAGAATAAAAAGTAGGTTTGTTAAAACCAATGTAGCATGACTTAAAGAGCAAATTAGTTTCTTCAATGACGAATTCTTTAATTTGCCAGTACCAGTAGTGGTTGGTCAATAAAATGCTCTAGGGCTGCTACCTGCTATCTTCAGAAAATAATTGTCTTTATGTATTTTATATTTTTTAAATTTTTATAATAGAGCAATTGTTCCAATAAAAATTCATAAATGAAGAAATTACATATTTAATTTTATATTATAACTGAAGTTGAGTTTTATTATTTATAACCAGTAGGTTACTGCAAGTGTAACATCTGTTAATTTGAATAGCAAAAGTAATGTAGTAAGTGATAAATTGTAACATCAATGTCTGGCTGACAATTCAGAATATCTACATCGTCACATGTTCACAAAAAAATATTAGAAATATTGGCCTTGAACTGACCAATCAGAGCTTTGGACTCTTGCATCTTAAACTTATGCTTTCGAGCTGCAAATACCACAGTACATCAATTTGATTTAATCAGAATTGTTAGTGAATTTCTTCACTCAACGCCAGAATACAGGTGTATTTGCTTTTGGTTGCTTGCTAGGAATTTTAAATTTTGAAATATTTTGTGTTTTATATGTTTTAAATAATTAATGTTTAAGTACATTGACATTAGTATATATATTAATAATGTGATTTTTAGAGCAATCTTTTTACCAAAAAATGTGTGTGTTTATTAAAGTAATAAATTATAACAAAAAATAAATGTGATAACTTTATTTTGGAAAATAATTGACAAGTTTACCTTAAAGAAAAACAAGTGTGTTCATTTGTTATTTAGGAAAAAATAGTGTTAATATACTGACTGATAAAGTTAATTTCTACTTCTGGTTAAATCAATTTCCTTACTGTAGTTTTTGCAGCTCGAAAGAATCAATTTAAAATGCAAGCACTCAAAGTTCTGATTGGTCAGTTCAAGGCGACTATTTGAAACCAGCACATGACATAGACATTTTGGGTTGTGAACGAGGCTTTCATGACATAATTTGTAGTTTCCTAATTTGCTTCAAAATAACAGATGTTGCACTTGCAGTAACTTACTTGAGTATAAATAATAAAACTCGATTTCAGTTATACTATAAAATTAAATATGTACTTTCTTGGTTTAGAAATTTTTATTGGAAAAACTGCTATATTATAAGAATTTAAAATTATAAAATATATAAAGACGATTATTTTCTGAAAGTAGTAGATAGTGCAGCACTTATTGAAAAATAACCACTGCTCTTAATGCATTTGAGTGAAAAATTGATAGATGTACACAAATTAAAACCTGTTTTAAGAAACAAAAGAATTTTGCTAAAATAAAAATGTGCTTGCCAATTTTCCGAAAACAAAAGTAATGAAAGAAAAGATGAGGAAATATTAGGGAAGCGTAATGTCAAGAAAGTTTTGAACTGTAATGAAGGAAATATCCCAAACAGGGTTAATGCAGTCACTCACTGCATCATATGTGGTGAGAGTGTTGACGAGAACTGGATACAATGTCACATGTGCAAGAACTGGATTCACGAAAATGTGCTGATTTGGAAGGATGTGGTGTAATGAATTATATTCACAAACAAGCTCCAAAGAGGGATGGACCCAGTATTTCACACGTCGGTCATGTGCCCATGAGGCTCGTAATGCTGAAGAAGTTCAAAATTTTATATGTGATTTTTGTTTGTAAAATAACAATATTTTTCATTAATTGTAATTACACAATTTGAAAATACGAATGTTTGCATTTATTTTAATAAATGTCTGATCTTACCCTACCGATGAGGCAAAAGTATATATTTACACTTTTATCAAATAAAGTCTATTATTCCAGATAGAATAAAAGTTTATTCATAAAGAACTATATTTTCTATTAAAGAAATGATCGATGAAGCAGGATATAGTTTATTCTGATGTTATTATTGAATTATAGTAAAACTGTATGAGTTTACATTGTAGTACTTGGTTTCACCTCACTTGCACCTACAGCAAAATTTAACAATACAATTATTACTTAGTAGTTAGTAAAAATATTCTACATATTCTTCAAGGATTATTAACAATTTATAACCAAAATAAAAGTAACATTTTTAACAAATACTTACCTAGGCATAAACAAATAAGACTAAACGTTTCACAGAAGACATATAATGCATTGTATGACATTGTAGATGAAAACATTTAAAGAATGTTTTAGTTTAGAAGTATTACAATTAATTGCAAATTATGAAATCAATCCTAATACGAAGTTTTGCTAAGAAATTTAAATTTTAAAATTAAAAAAATATTTGTAATACATATTGTTTGCAGAGTAAAAATAAGTGTTCATAGCTGTATATTTCTAAACAAATACAAACAGCGTGTTTAACAACAACTAAAGATAAGAAACTTTAATTTAATCTTTAAATTAATCAAGGATTAGTAAGGCATTAACTGTATCCCTTAAACTTGTACATGCACTTATAGCAATTGTAGCATATAGTCCATCACCATATTGAATTATTGAATTGACAAGTTTATGGAAAAATAGAATGGCAAAAAGTCTTTCACTAGGCTCAAATTTAGAAGAAGGTATTAATTTAAAAACCATATCTTAATTTATATAACAAAATAGCAGAAACACTAGGAAAAACAAAACTTTTGCATTTTCTTCATAAATGATTCATTTCATACTGAAGGTCAAAATGCCCTTAGTCGCGTTGTTGGGCCTGCATCGGACGAGTTACAGAAAAATGGGTCAAACTGGTCGTGAAGACGGCACTGGTACACGTAACACTACTGCAGTTATTGCAAATTCATTGAGAAATGTATGCAGAGCTTTAGATAAAGACATAAAATTTAAATATCCAGATTTTGCAAAAATTAATTCCTTTTTAATGGCCATGAAGCACGAAGTAGGAAACGCTAGGACTATTAAAAAACCGAAAATGGCCTCTTAATTGAAATAACGAATTCCTCTTAAGCGTCAAAAATTAGCAAAATTACATCAATTGGTGAACATATTGTAAATGTAACACCACACCAGATATTAAATATAGTCAAAGTATCACATCCAGATCTTTTAAATTGTGCAGTTGAAGACATAGTTGAAGCTCTTAAAGATGTACGGGTAATAGAATCCAGAAGATTAACGATACGAAGAGATAATAAGGTAGTGAATATGCCTCGTGTTCTCTGCTTCAACAGACAAACCTTACCATACCGTGTAAGAACAACCTTTCATAGTCTGCCAGTGAGGCAACATATTCCAATCCCGATGCGCTGCGTACAGTGTCAATTATTTGGCCATCTGACAGTTGATTTTTCAAATCCAAAAGCATTCGTGTGCGGCGAAGCGTCCCATGGTGACCCTGAATGTGAGCTGCTATTGATATACGTAAACTGCAAGGGTCCTTATAATTCCATAGATCAAAAATGTCCAATTTACTATCAGGAACGGAAGATTAAAGCGCTACAAGTTGTTAAAAGGATCGGTTATCCTGAAGCATGAAGAGAAGTAATTTCAAGAACTCCTCTTAGTAAGAGCTCATATTTAGAATTTATTGCACAGCCACATGTTTCCTCAATAAATCTAGCAAAACTGGTAACATCTTTAATACCTGAAAACACAAAAGCAGTGGTAAATATATTTACTTGTGGTGACTTCAAAAAATCAGAAGTCCTATCTATGGAGGCGCCGATGTCAGCACCAGAAATCCAAAATGTAGGCGTGAGACAGGATCAAGTTACGTTATCATCGCCCACTCTTGGAAAAAGCAGTATAAAAGCTACATCGTGCAGTAAAAGGAAAAAGTTGCCGCAAAATAATTCACCTATCAGGAAAGAACACAGACCAGTATTCTTTGAAAATCAAACAAGAAGCAACCGCTCGTTGTCGCCGAACACAACTCGAATGGTGATATCAGCGCCCGGGTCAGCGTTGGGATCGGAGCTGTCACAAAACAGTAGTGCTATGGAAACCGCGTTAAGTGGAGAACCTTCAATAGACCAAGAATACATTAAGCACCGTAGGAAAAAGGGCTGGCCAAAAGGCAAACTTAGAGAAGTTGGCTGTTGAAAATGTAAATACTCTTGAGGTCAATAAATTTCACTAAACAAACATTAACATTCACATTTATACAGTGAAATTGTGGGTTTATAAGTAAATTAAGTAACTTTCAAATGATAGATAGAACATATAGACCTCTTTGCATCTGTTTACAGGAAACTCATTTCAGGGATGATTTTAATTATAACTTTAAAGGCTATCAAATTATCAAGTGCAATGGTCCACGTAGTATCAGGGCCTGCGGCTGGGTTGCAATTCTAGTTCGAAATGACGCTATATTCGAGGAATCCCCCTTAATAATGACCTATAATGCGTGGAAATTAGAATATCTCACCGCTTGGTCATAACAGTTAATTCGATTTATACATCTTGATTGGATTAGACTCTGACAAACATTGAAGATATTGTGGAGCAAATGCCTAATCCAATACTTCTAGCTGGTGACTAACTCATACAGTGCACTGTGTGGCTCTTCCTTCATAGACCCTCCTGCCAGAATTATCGAAACCTTCCTGGAAATTTCTAACCTATGTCTGATGAATTCCGGAGAAATGACACATATAAACCTAGCAACTGGCAACCAGGACGACATTGATCTCACTATGTGTTCCTTTACTATAATTTCCACGTTAAGCTGGAAAGTAATGTCAGACTTTAATTCCAGCGATCATTATCTCATAGTAATATCTCAGGTCATGTAAAAGATGGATAAAACAGCGCAGTTGGCCTTTACAGGAAGGATTCTGCCACATAACAAATCAAATCAAATTAAACAATCTTTATTTTTCTTAGCTCCACGGCTTACAATATAAATGGAGCCCTAATTTTCCTAAAACTAATTAAATTTATTATTTTTATAGTGCCTCCCGGATGACCTGGGTGAGTGAGGAGGGTTGAAAACTTTATTTCTTATTTTAAGAGTATAATGTTTCCTTAATCTACTAAATTTGTTTGCTGTCCATGTTAAATGATCCTTGCGATTTATACTTACTTGTTGAATATAGATAAGTTGTTAGTTCTGTAAATAGTTATTAGTTGGGGATTTTTATGTATTACTTATTAATTAGAAAGGGATTAATTACTAACTAAGGGAGATATTCGGTCACAGCACCCTCAGTATTCATAAAGATTACTGGAAAAAGTTCATGCCGTACCGGTCTCCAAGTAGAGAAAATCCATCTAAAACTATGAAAAAGTACGAAGTGAACTATAATTTATTACGTTCACTTTCACTAGGGAGAAAAATAGAAGTTGTTTGTAATCACTAACACTAAAAAATTGAAGTACAGGGTAAAACCAAAGCCGCACTTTCATTTGCTTCCTTGATGTGCTCTTGCAAATATTGTAACAGGATTGTTGAAATCTTGTGGATAGGTTCAGCGTCTTATTTATCATCATGTGTATGATGTCAGTGTTTATTTATTGAAACTTGTCAATGCGATTTGTTGTGTATAGTAATAGAGTAATTACGTCTGATAACAGAGTTTGTGTTTACGTTAGTATTTAAATTTCATGTTTTAATTTTCAGTATATTTATATAGTATTTGCGTAATTGTTATTGTGTTGCAAAATTGAGGTTTGCAATATTCCTGACCCCGTTCGGTAATTTTAATAAAGATCTACGAGGTACGACAATTAAGTAATGAGACTGATTTTTTTGCAAGATGTGGCAACCCCGCAGCGTGCGCAGGCGATCTATCTTTGACATTGATCTCTAAGCTACTTGTAGTCCAAGTGGCACATTGATGCGGTCACTCAGTCATGAGTTGTGCTGTAATAAGGGAACACGTGTTTTTGTCTCTCGTTACAGAAATGGAATCGCGAAATATTGCGCAACGGTATGCCATTTCTTTT